>MU279789.1:0-205107 GCA_022385655.1 Xylaria intraflava | reverse complement strand
TTAGAAGGGCATAGCGACCTTTGCGACCATATTCTATTATTAGTTGAATTGAACTACTGTTCCAAGCCCCTATTACGCGCTATTCGTGAACTATCATCCCGAACTTAGCTGCTGTACAGGCCCTTGTCACAGTTCATGACCAATACGTCCCACGATCCGTTGCGCAGGAACTCGCACAGAACGAAACGGCACTTAGTAGCCAAGCATCGAAGCCATTCTACGAACTTGTCCGCGGGCTGCAGACCAAAGACTTGACCCTCGCAGAGCTGACGGAGATCGCGCGGCGAAGAGCCGGGACCCGGGGGGGTTACCACGTGGATAAGAACGGTGTCCTTATGTTCCGTCAAAGACTAGTATTGCCAGCAGAAGGAACGATAATCCGACAGCTCATCTACCAACACCACAACGACCCGAGGGCGGGCCACATGGGAAAGAATAAGACGGCAGAGCTACTAAGACGGAAGTTCCACTAGGAAGGACTAGAGCAGGACGTTCGGGATTACGTCGCCCGCCGAATGCGAGGCGTGCAATAGCACACGGAGGCCTCGGCATAAGCCGTTCGGAGAACTCCAATCGCTGCCGCTGCCAAGCCAGCCATTCCAGGAAATCAGTCTGGACTTCATCACAGGACTGCCGGTGTGCACACGGATCAATGGGCAAGAATACGACTCCATACTAGTCGTCGTAGACCGATTCACGAAGGTTGCCCTATTCATTCCGACCGTTAAGAGCCTGAATGCCGCGGAATTGGCGCAGATACTATACGAGCAAGTAGAATGCCGGTTCGGCTCCCCAGAAGGAATAGTAAGCGACCGAGACAAGCTCATCACGAGCAAATTCTGGAAAGAGCTCTGCGACGAAAGGGAGATCAGAAGGCGACTGTCGACCGCATGGCATCCACAAACGGATGGCCAGACCGAAAGGGTACATCAAACCCTAGAGAAATACCTGCGCACGTACGCCGCCCAGGATCCGAACGGATGGGCTAGGGTGCTAGCAGAGGCCGAATTTGCGTACAATAACGGGATCCACGCAACGATTGGATGCTCGCCGTTCGAAGCCCTGTACGGCTATCACCCCAGAATGATCGAATACGTGCCGGAACGGTTGCAGACAAACGTTCAAGGCGTCAAGGAGAGGCTACAGAAGACGGCGGCCGTTCGCCGAGTGCTAAACGACCACTGGGAGAAGGCCGTCGAAACCATGAAGAAGCACTATGATAAACGACGGACCCCCAAGGAGTTCAAGGTCGACGAAGTCGTCGGACTGTCGACGGCGCACTTCCGGTTTAAGAAAGGCCGCAAACTGGCACCCACGTACATTAAGGTTATTGTCACCGAAAAGATAGGGCCACAAGCGTACCGGGTCAAACTGCCCGCGAAATACGGGCGAGTCCACGACGTATTCCCCGTCTCGTCCTTAGAACCGTGGACCGGTCGGCCTACGGGCGACGATCGGATGGCACTCCCAGACCTCGAAGATGAACAAGAGGAATGGGAGGTTGAGGACATCGTGCGGCATCGCGACGACCGGGGCGAACGCGAGTACCTGATCAAGTGGGATGGCTGGCCCGTAGAATACAACTCGTGGGAGCCTAAAAGTCATCTGACAGGAGCGAAGGATCTCCTCGCAAAGTACGAACGCAAAGCGAAGAAAGTACACAAGAAATGGGACGACGCACCAGAGACGACTGCCAAAGGCGGCAACGGGTAGGCACAATTCGGTCGGCAATTGATAAAAGGGCGGTCGACAATTAAAAGGGAATCAACTGGTATTAAGGGTAGGCCCGGGACATAAAAAAAGCAAGGGGGGGGCTCTACAAATATCTCAACCTAAAGAAAAGCAAGGCCAGACGGCCGGCAAACGACAAAGGGGCGGCTATCGGTCGGGATCGGAATCGGAATCGACGGGCACGTCCTCCTCTTCTTCTTCCTCCTCTCCCTCTTCTTCCTCCTCCTCATCGTCCTCCTCCTCTTCCTCCTCTTGCCGACGGCCGGCAGAAGACCCGGCGGGACCAGTGCCGCCGGGGCCTGCACAGCGACGTCGCAGGTCCTTCTTGGGCGTGACGGGGACCAACTCCGACGGGGCATTAGCGAGGGAACGCTGGGTCAGATCGGCGCCAACGTTGTCCCAAAGGGCCAGACCGAGATAGAAAAACTGCTCGGCGCCCTTGCGCCGAAAGCTCGCCGACCAGTTGCACTCGGAGTCCGGGAACGGGATCGGCGCCACGAAGTTGTGGCTTTGCAGGACGACCAGCCAGCGAGCGAGGCGCGAGAGGGCGGCGTCGACCTGCTCTCCGGGGGGCTGGGCCTCGGCGAGGCGGCGAAAGAACTCCTCCCCAGGCATGGGGTTCCCTTGCCGAGCGCGCTGCGACCGCAGTTAGACCAAGCGGCAAACTTAAGGGTAGAACTTACAAAACTCTCCTCCATCTGGAGAGCGGTCAAGCGGACGAGGCTTGACATCTGGTTGTCGATCCGAGCCAGACGCTCGCTGTCCTTAACCGCACGGACAGCGGCCTTCTCGTCGTCGATGACCCCGCGAAGGGCCATCTCCGCCTCCTTGAGCGCGAAGAGACGCCGACCAGTCTCCGCAATCTCGGCGCGCGACAGCGGGTTCGGCTCCCCGGCTGTGGTGGCGGCGTCGTAGTCGTTGTATTGGCGGACGGCGACACGACCGAGACGGACCGCAAAAGTCGTAATTATCTGGGCAGAGCCCAGCAAGAAGGGGGGGATCTGCGACGGATTAGCGACCACAAGGAGACCAGACGCCGATGAACTTACGGCGCGACAGGTGTGGCGGTCCTTGGTGCACTGAATGCACGTAAGGTCGCCGGGATCGGCGCAAAGACAACGGACCCGGAGGTCCACGTGGCCGCGAGTAACGCAGTCGGCACAGGGGGCGCGGGCAACCACGCGGACGACGCGCTCGGTGCTGTCGTCGTCCGTTAGGCGGACGTTTCGGTCCAAGGCGGACCAGAGGGCGACTTGGTCGAACGGGAAGCGACCGGCGAACGCAACCCGAGAGATCGTGAGGCCTGCGAGGCCGACATTGGGGGCAGCCATGGCGAGTGACTGCGGAAGACTTCAGAAAGAAAGAAAGAAAGCGTTGGGGCAGCACGGGGACGGAATCAAGATCGGTCCTGGCACGAAGAAGAAGAAGGAAGAAAGGTCGCCAAACAGTCGGCGAGCGAAAGGAGGGATATAGGCACGCTACGCGAATAAGCTAATACGGAAACTACGCTGGAATAAACAGAAGGCACGCGGTCGCCAACCTCGCGGCGACGCGTTTACGGCTACAATAGTCAACAAAGGAAACGGCGCTAGGGAACCAGGTAACGACGGCTGGTCGGGGAACAGACGGTAAACAAACGCCGACCAAAAGGACACAATGGGAACTGACGCCGCGACGGCGACGTAGACGACCAAGGCTGCTAGGGACTCGCAGCCTTAAAAGGGGGGAGTGGTGTAAAGGGGCAGACCAATCAATCTCCGACCGCGCACCGACCAGTCGGCGCGCGCCACGTCACTCCTGTATATATAACCTACTTCCGGTCCCAGACCGCTAGTCCTCTTCTTCCCTCTCTCCAGACAGTAGTCTAGTAATACTACCACTTCTTGGAACCCGACACCATCTCGCTCAGTCTCCGACCGTAACGCGACCACCCTTACATGATGATCCCGATGCTTGAATTTGAAGGAAATAAAGGGCAATTTGCTGTTTGTGTTGCTGTTTCTTGAAAGTTGTCGTATTCGCACGTCAAAGAAACTGTGAAGTAATTGCGCAATCATAAAGTCGCATAGCTCTTAACCAAATCAAAATCACTGTTGCCTTAATTTTTCTTCGTAATCGAGTAATATGCCTCTGCCAATGTTTCGTCGTTCAACCCAGCTATCTTCTTCAGCTGAATAGCCTTTCCACCTAACTAGGTATTGACGGCGATGCCGATTGCCTTTGTGTGCAAGAATTCGTTCGACTTCGTATATATCATCTCCGCGAGCGGCGTTAGGCTCAATAGGTTTCGGAATATCTTCGCCTTCACGGTGAGTATACGGCTCCAACGCACTGATAGGGAAGACTGGGTGCATATTATAGGTAGTTGGCAGGCTTAATTCGTATACCATAGCGTTGTTACCTATTATCTTCTTGATTTGGAAAGGACCTAGGAATTTATCCGATAATTTTGGTGAAGGTCGTTGTTGTCTGATGTTTTTGGATGATAGCCATACCCACTGGTTCACTGCGAAGGACTGATCTTGTCGATGCTTGTTATACCATTTGGCGTAGTTCTGATTGCTTTCGTTGAGGAGATTTTGTATGTGCTGTCGCACTTCCCTAATTCGAGCTACGCGCGAAGTAGCTGCTGGAGATTCATGTTTAGGAGGTTGTTGTGCTCGATCAAAAGGTTCTCTCGGATTGTAGCCGAATAGTAAGTTAGCAGGTGTATCCTTATGCGCTGAATGGATAGAGGTATTGTAAACATATTCAGCTGATGACAACTTCTCTGCCCAATCACTTTGTTCAAACGCGCAGTAGGTTTGCAGGTAATGCTCAATTAGTTGGTTGAGACGTTCAGTCTGACCGTCCGTTTGAGGGTGAAAAGCTGTCCTTAATTTGCGTTTAATAACCAGTCGATGGCACAGCGTAGCCCAAAAATGACTTGTAAAGAGTGAATCTCGGTCTGAAACGATGCCTTCTGGTATTCCGAATCGAGTGAATACCTTAGCAAAGAGTAGGTCTGCCAAACCTGACGCTGTGAGGTTCGAAGTAGTAGGGAGGTAAAGGGCGTACTTCGTCAAACGGTCTACTACAACCAGAATGGCGTCACACTTTTTCCCTGCCCATGATGTTGATTTCGGCAACTTAGTGATGAAATCGCAGGATATTTCCTGAAACGGTGTAGAAGGTATAGGTAACGAAGTTAGGAGGCCGTAAGGTCGATGTGTTCGCGCCTTTGTACGTTGACACACCGCACAAGTCGAAACATACGTTTTGACGTCCTTTCGCATGCTTTTCCAGAAATAACTGGCCTGTAATCGCTTCAAAGTCTTGGATACTCCTTGATGACCAGAATAAGGAGCGTCGTGGTAGCTGTGAAGTAATTCTCTAGTGAGCGAATGACCTTGTGGAATGTAAGTACGATTTCTATAAGTGAGTAGACCATCGTTTAACTCCCAATGGGAGTAGCGTTTCCACGCTTCTGATATAATAAAGGGGTCTTGAGACTGAATTTTCCGGATATCCTTATATAGGGATTGTTGAAAATTAGGTAGAGCGAATACTTCTTGCGCAGCTGGTTCGCTGGTACGTCGTGAGTCAACGTGGGCCGTAAGAATGAGTGCAGGTGTTGGCGCCGAAGAACTAAATTTATCAAGGAATTGAGGTAATAACTCCTGCCTCGCGTTTTGCTTCTCATGAAGAAGGGAGTAGTCAGGTCGCCGTGATAAAGCGTCTGCAGGATTAGCCCTTCCTGGTCTATACTCGATCTTGAAGTCGAACTCCATAAGTTGCTGCATCCACGAAGCCTGTTTGACACTAAGTTGAGGCTTCGTTGCGAGGTAACTGTGATTTAAATGATCAGTTAACACTTGAATTTGATGTTGTGAATAGTAAAGATAATGACGCCACTTTGAGAAAGAAGCGTGAATAGCTAGGAATTCGGCGTCTGGCGTAGAGTAACGCATTTCTGGACCTTGAAGTTTTCTAGAAAAGTACGCAATAGGGTGCCATTCTGAACCGAATAACTGAGATAACGTAGCACCTATAGCGAAGTCGGATGCGTCTGTTTCCACCCTAATCGGAAGTAAAGGATCGAAATGGCGAAGTAACGGTGCACGAGTGAACATAAGTTGAAGTTTTTTGAAAGACTGTAACTCCTTCACTGTGAGTTCGAAGGTAGATGGTTGATTACCCTTCGTCCGTTCAGTCAGAGGGGCTGCTATTTGAGAGTATCGCTTAATGAATCGACGATAAAATCCCGTAAAGCCTAGAAAGACTTGAATTTCACGGACCGAAGACGGGGTTGGCCATTCTGAAATAGCAGCGACCTTGCTGCGGTCCATCACCAACCCTGTCGGCGTTACCTTATAACCTAGGAAGGCTATTTCGTTATTGAACCAATTGCATTTGTTTGAATTGATGTAAAGATCCCATTGACGAAGTCGTTTGAGGACACTTCGAACTGCCTGCACATGCTCTTTTCTGGTCTTACTGTAGACGACTATATCGTCTAGGTAGACCGCACACACTCGATCAACCAATCCGGCCAAAGCAGTATTAATATATCTTTGAAAAGTAGCGGGAGCGTTCGTAAGTCCTAGTGGCATCACTATATATTCGAAGTGACCATATTTCTGTAAGGGGAGGACTGCCAGTCCTGGTGTCGGCTTCACAGTAGTAAATAGCAAGGTGATGAACTAGGCTCCAAGAAGTAGTATTGGTGGTGTTACTACTAGCTAAAGAAGGAAGAAAAGAGGAAAAAGTACAGTTCCGTGGCAAGTCGGCTTATATAGCGCGATGCCCCTGGCTAGCGCCCGATCCGGCTAGCTGCCCCGTGACAATTTCGTTCGGAAAGCTGTCTTCCACTCATCTCCCTTCTTAATGCGTATTCGATAATAGGCATCTTTCAAATCGATAGTTGTGAACCACTGATTGTTGACTAAACGGTCAAGCATTTCAGAGATCAACGGTAGAGGTGTCCGGTCCTTCACAGTGACCTTATTTAGACCTCTGAAATCAACCACTAATCGCAGTTTTCCTCCTGCCTTAGGTACGAAGATAATAGGGGCACCAGCAGGGCTAGTCGAATGCCGAATACGTCCAAGAGCCAGGGCTTTTTGAAGGAAATCCTGTAGCTCCTCTTGTTCACGGTGAGATAGATTGTAAATAGGTCCAAACGGAGGTTTAGTCCCCTCTTCTAAGTCAATTGAGTGTTCCATTTCGTGATGCTTCGGTAATTTGACCGCTTCTTCTTGGTCAGCGATATCGGCAAAATCTTCTAATTCAGGAGGCATAGGATTCTTCTTGATATTCTCCTTGATAGGCTCCATTCGAGCGCGACTTAGTACGTTGGTGATGTAAAGTTGGAATACCGCTTTCGAATTTCTTTTAGCTTGTCGATATTGCTTCGAAGTAGCAACGAGGGAGAGGTCTTGTTGACGTAGTCTGTAGACCCAGGTCTTATCTAACCAATCCAAGTTGGGATCAGCTTTTTCTCCCCACGGCAGACCAAGAATCATATCATAACCTAGGTCTTTGACAACTTCAAAGGAAGAGACCACACGGCGAGTTCGCCCTGTAGAGTCTGAGTGTAATGGCGGGCAGGACCAGCTAGGTCCAGGGAGCTCGATGACAAGGCAAGGTTACACGAACAGGGTTACGCGGAGCAGGGTTGCGCTACGCGACTGGCAGAAGGAGACTGGAGGGTAGGGCCAGGAACTGGATGACGTTACGCGGGTGCGGTTACGCAATGCCGAGGCCAAAGGGGACAAGGTAGGGGTCGTAGCGGGAGGCTAGGGTGACACAGGGGACAAGACAGGAGACAAGACAAGGCAAGGGGCAAGGCAGAGAGTGTCGGAGAATTCTGACACAGACAAGGTTCGAACACGAGACCTCAACTAAGTTAGTAGAGTGCTAGACCACTAGACAACTAACATACAAGACGTTGGATGGGAGAGAGGAAGGAAGAACAGTATATAAGCCTGGGTCCGAACGTCCTCCTTTTATATCACAGTCCCATCCAACAACCGATGTACCTAAGTACCTAAGTACCTTTGTACCTCTCCGATTTCCTTTCCGTATGACTCATAGAGTCCGCGCAACATTCCCGATCACCACCTAATTCTGAGATCCTTCCATCGTGCCGATCGCGGTCCTGACGTGGCAGGCTTACGGGTGATCCGACCTCGCAGCGATGGGGTCTAGCCGGGTCTTTTCCTGCGATCGGGGCTTAGGCGGGCCAGGGCCGTAACACTGAGACCTGTATCAAGTTGGTGAGATTTCCTATTGACGATCCCATTCCGAACATGCCTTTCATCGGTAGCGGTGAGTAGTCGATTTTCGATTTCAAGTTTTCTGGAATAGACCCTTCTTTGAACAGATCTTTATCTGAAGCACTATCAATGAGTGCACTGCGAGGTACCCACTCCCTTCCTGAACGCACGTATACGATGACTTCAAACCGCTTTAGAGGAAGGGTTGGGCCTCCCTATTGAAGAGAGTGAACACTTGCTTCCTGAACTGGTGTAGCATTAGCGCCAGTGACGTTGTTTTGCTTATCTCGGCAGTATTGATCAATATGTCCTTGACGCTTGCAGTAACTGCATTTTGCCTTAGGATTTGGACAGTCAGGTGAACGATGACCAGGTTTTCCGCAGTTATAGCATACTATAGGTCTGCTACTTCACCACTTCTTCGCTGGCTCATTCTTGATAGATTTCACAGATTTTCGTATTTCTTCTTTTTCCGAATCGGATTTTGTTGATTCAGAGGACTGCCGTTTGCGTTTGGTTCGCTGTTTCTTCGAATTGGTAGAAGGTATCTTCGTGGACTGATTTTCAGAATCGTAATCGCAATTCTCCATACGCCGTGCCCTCACACATACTTCACGGCGAGTTTTCAAAAACGTGCCAGTGATGATGCTTTTCCTCAAATTAGGTCGCAGTCTCGAGAGGAGGAACATAACTTGAGCTTGATCGTCCTTTTCAGTAGGATCTTCAGCCTCTACCTTCTCTAATCAATTCAAGAAGGCGTCAAATTTCTCGTTTTTCTCCTGCCTTATATCAAGTAATTCAGTATAAGTGTTGAGACTCGAAGTGAGGTCATCAGCAACTGATTCGCGTAACCATTCAACCAATTCTAACCACGTAGTACGGGTTAAATCCCCTCCTAAAGTGGTTACCAAATGACTATTCTATCGACGAGAAGCTGTACTGTGGAAACACGCAGTAGCATAAGCAACCTTTCGATAGTCAGTCTTGAATTCCTTTCTGGCGAGGTCGAAGCGAGTCTTCAGCTGAGCTAAAAAGGCTATCAACTCTTGACGAGTCTTCCCCTTGTAAACAAGTGCAGCTAAATTGGTCTTGGAAAAAATTCCTGCCTGATCAGAATCAGAATCATCCTGCTGACTCTGAAGGCGTCGCTGCAACTTGGCAGCTGCTTTACGCCTCTTAGCTAAGTTCGCATGTTGTTCGAATCGAGTTAACTGCTCTTCAGTCATCTGTTCAGGGTCAAGACTTAAGAGGTCATCATCAGATTCAGGGTTATCTTCAGCTTCTGAATGCTGACTCCCTTCTTGATCATCTGCGTCAGCACCTAAGTCATTAGGACCTTGGTTATCAGCCCCTCGGTCATCATTAATCCCTCCTGAACGACGTGAATTGCGTCTCGACAATGAATTACGGGTGACTCTCCCGTTCGAAGTACCAGTGCGGTTACTTCGAGTGGTGACACCATTTCGGGTAATTCGTGTATTCGCGGGAGGCATGATGAATCAATGACTTCCACGGTCCAAATAGAATAGGAGGAATCAAAATCTGTGAGAGTACTAGGATCTGGAGTGTAGAAATCAATGATAGATCACGCTACTGCGAATAGTAAGGGGTAGAGATCAATGGTATTGATTCCTGAACCCCTTCTTCACTACGTGATCGAAGGTCTTCAGCTATATAGAATGATCTAGGAGGAGATTTGAATAGGCCACGCGGTCTTGAATAGCAATACATGTTATTAGACTTCCTTCGGTGACCGAATCCCACCTAATTCCCTGGTGCTGCGAAGTATGAAGGTGAATGCAGATGAATGAAGGCATTCCCGAATCTTAATGACAGTCTTCCCGATTTGTACTAGCGTGAAGAGTCTTCCCAGATTAGGTTTAGTGTTGATTTCTGTCATCTGACACGGCGGCACCGCCGGCCGACTCACGTATCTATCGAGCCTGTCTGTTAATACCCCTAATCGACCGATAGGACCGACCCATGGGTTGCTTGAGACCACCCAATTCCATGTGAACAACTTGCCATGAATACCCTCTTGAGTTCGTAACCCCGGCTCCCTGTGTGGTAACTGGTTCACGCACCGCTATCAACCAACTGGAAATTTGTACTGCCCCCTATTCGAAGGCTATACCTCGGATTTGGCAGACTTCCAAGCGACACAATCTGCGCGATCGGTCAGCTTCCATGGGCTTTGAGCCATTCGTAATGAGACTTTTTGAATGATATACCGACCGGTGATTCTCAAACAATGCCATGTGGTCGAGGTTTTGGGGGCAACACTCGAAAATTCTGTGGAGTCCTCAATGCGCTCCCAAATGCCGCCGAAGACTTGGGCTCTTTTCAATTCGCTGGTACGCGCTTACAGTGCTCGGTAAACAAGGCATTGGAGGTGGCATGACCAGCGTGATGGGCGATGTTGGCGGTAGGGGGTGTGTTGTTGGATGTGGGTGATTGAAGCCTGACTTTCAATAAGGCGCCCGTGCTGGCTAGATAGTATTTATATGTGCGAGGTCACCGTTAGCAGAATATACCAACGAGATTCAACACACGAATGTATAAGTCTCGCGGCGAAGGAAAAAAGTGTTGTTATATTTACTTTCCCAAATTCCCGGTCTTGCTTGGAATAGAGTTCCTAAATGCCGACTGAGGAGTTCCTAGGGAATGGCCAGTCGCTATATGAGGCGTATCTTCCCAGGCGACGAGTTTGGGATGACATGCTCAGAGGTCTCCCCGTGTCAAGCGCGCAAGCTTCCTACATACGGTATATACCCCCGTACGGACTTCCCGAGGTTGACCAACGAGCCTACTTTACGAACTACACGCCTACGCCCTGACAAAACTGAATTTCCATTATCATTACATGGGAGGTAGGCATTTACTAGGTAGCCAATTCATTGCGCAACGCACACGGCGTGATAACGCACAGTTCGAAGGAGTCGGTATAAGCCAGGATTGAGGGTAGTTGGCGCAATTCAGGGCAGTCAATACCATCCAAGGCAAGGTACCGCAGGTTATAGGTAAGATAATAGGATCGGAGCAGGCCTAGACACAGAATGGGAGGAAACATACTAGGACGTTGCAACGTGTGAAGATTCGACCTGAACAGGTCAAACACTTTGTTTTGGAGATGAGGCCGAGGGCCATACCTACTGTCACTCAAGCTACGGGACTTCAACAAAACGTTCCTAAAATATGCCTGTCTACTATCTTGGGCGTGTTTAATGCACCTGGCATGTTTACTTGCGGACGATCCTGTCGGCGGCTACGGTGGTGATTAGTGGCACACCAGCCGGCGAAGTTATCGCTTGTTTATTGCCAAATAGAACATTAATAGGTATATTACTTTTAAATGGAATCCGAGATGAACATCGTGTGACCCCTGCCCCGGGTCTGTCGACTAAGACACGACCGGCAGTGGAAAGTCTACCTATAAGACCGTGGCACCCCGGATACGGATGACTCAAATCGGATCGGGGGTCAGAGGATAATCTGGACTCGGCAGAGTCGGGAAACCGACTTCCCAGCCACGACCTGTCTAGTGGCGTCGTTAAGCTGGTCATGTCAGCCTTTGCCGTCAGCCACGCCGCTGAACCGACTGAGGACAACCGTAACGTCGCTGGTCTCGGGACAGTGGACGGCTAGCATGTGCTACCGCCACAGCATCCGAGGCATCTGAGCCCTACGATATCGGATGGTCCCGCCGACCGTAACCGTTCCAGGAGCGGTACCGAAGTACATGAACAAAGTCACGCCCGCTATGACCCAATTCCGAATTCGCTCTTCCGATAAAAGAATGTCGAGTCTACTGCAGGCCTCCCCAGGACGGCGAAAAGGGGAAAGATCGGGGATTCGCCGGGATTGGCACAAGCATATAGCGTACATCTCCCGAGTCTCGGATTCTACCCAGTGTTGGGTCACTAGCCCGCTGGCCATGGGAGATAGGCCCAGCACCTAGACGGGTTCGGGTGTGGCAACGACTGTATAAGTACATGTACGGCTGCTCGCTTGCGGCGGTTAGGCATGCAGCCAGGGGCCATAGCAGATTCAACTCGGATTCAAGACCTCCCGGCCTGCTGAGTTATTCATTGCGAGTCGATTGCTTACCCTGGGTTATCATTGGGGGATGGATGGACTCGAATGGTACCGTCGATATACATGGACGGGCGTCTGTTGTATTTATAAGGATTCGCGCCGAATCTCCAGTGTCCAATAGTGTACGCTATGAGGCCGGGCGCTTGACTCCTGAGTCAAAGAAGACCATGCGTGTGGTGTGATGGGCGGAGAACCTGGCAAGCCAGTGGACAGAGGTACCCGGCGTGGGAAATACCAGCGCACGTAAGTATCCCGTGCGTGTAAGCACGTCATGTCGATCGCGAGCCGTGAACTTCCAGGCCATTCGCTCCATCCGTCGCCGGGGAATCACCGGCCGAGGTGTTGGCTGGTTTTGGTTGGCCATGCCATGCCAGCCTGCATATGCGTGCTGCGCTGGACTCGTGGATGCTTGTGAAGTGCTCATGAACGGATCTGGGGCGTCATCCAGGGGCAGCGCCATATGTGGCTAATTGAGAATCAGGAAAAGCTGCGAGGGAAGAGTGAGCGAGGAGAGACTCGCTATAAACATTAACTTAAGCATACAACGCGGAAGAACGGTCGGTTATAGTAGGTATCAACTAAGTAGTAGATCCAAGTATCCCTACACCGTGTCTTTCTTACGTGTGCAAAGTGGGTTAGTGGGTTAGGTAGTTTAAAAAAAAAATTAGGCCTTGTTCTTTTCTTTTTCTTCTGCTTTTCCGTGGCATTTCCCGTTCCGGAATGACGCAGGCCAGCATTTCAAGGAAGAGGCTCGGACCGAAGCTCCATACTTACGCAGCACTGGACACTCGCCGGAAACAATCCGCATAGCCATTGAACTTGTACTCCATTCAAGTTAACTGTCGTCTACGGTACTGTCTTATACAACAAAGGATATTCCGTGTTAAGGAATAGCAAAAGGACAACACGCGATTTTCGAGATCTAAGCAAACTGTCGACGCGCAACTCGCAAGACATAATGGGTGCTAATTATGTGGCAGGACGAAATTAAGCAGACGGAATGCCTTCCGAATTGGATGGCTGTACGCGAGTCTTCACTACCTACCTATCTTCAACCATGTAACCTCGCTCCACTGTCGACAAGGGCCTTATGACCAACATGGTACATTACATTAGTTAACGCCATCCTCCCGATAGTCCAGGTATCGTCAACTACGTACCCAGGTGTGTACTCTGTTGAGTGTGAAGTGGTTATAACCTCATACTCGGTGCAATTGTACACTACCGGTATTTAACCCGACTCATACCTACCTACGCGACAAGGACAGCAAGAGGCCGAAGACGAATACCTCCCTACTCATCGGCGAGAAGTTGACGAGCCGGAGGTATATACAGTAGACTAGATGGAGAGGCACTTGGCTGAGGAGATACCGGTGCCGATAGACATACCGAATCTGTCAGGAAACGGGTTGCATACAGAATTCGAAGAGCCAACTCGCATATGTAGTGTAAGCCTGTCAGATCGCTGTGTGAAGGACACATCCGTGTACGTACTCAGGTGAAGCTTGACGTCGTCTCCGTCTCCGTCTCCCGTCTTCTCTGCCCCCTTCCCTTCTCTACTCAGTATGTGAATGTACAGACTAGGTACAACTCTACGACTCTACAACTCCCCCCCATTCACATCTCCGTCCATCTAATGTGTCTGACTGGCTCGTCCCCCCGCAGCCCAGCCGGCCGGTGTTCGCTGCGTGGGATCGTTCGTGTGCTAGTATAAGTGAGGATGACAACACAACGGGAAATCCCTGCTGCTCCACAAAGACCCTGACTGTCGAACAAAAGAGCGGTTGGAGTCGGACTATCTAGATAGTGTACACTAATTAGTGTGACCAGCTGCGTGCTCATACCTATGCCACGCTATCTCTACCTGGCCTTCACACCGTATCCCTTTCAGGATCTCCTGTGGTTCCCTCTCTGCTCCCAGAACCTGACCCATCTGTACGCTTTTTCCGCGGCTTTTCCCCTTCGCAAGGGCCATAAGTAGGTACAAGTACTGCTGGTGCCACGTCGAGAATCCATACAGCCGACAATCCAATAATTCTGTCGCCCGATCTAGATATCATAGCCGACCGTCCACATAGATAGCCATGGCAACACCGCCCGACCAGCCGTCCGCTGCCGGCCCGCCGCAAACCAAGCCCGCGACTGCGACAGCTCCAAAGGAGACTACGGCTACCACCGCTGCTACTACCGCTACTAGTGATAGCCCGCTTCCCGCTGCTGAGTCAAGTACCAGTAAACCGACGACCGCACAGCCTCCAGCGAGTTCGCCGACGGCGAAAGTTGAGACACCCGCCGTGGAACCGGCCGCGCAACCGGCAGCAGGCCCGGCGGCAACAGAGGCTCCGGCCGCAGCGCCGACAGCATCCCCGGCAGCATCTCCGGCAGCCTCTCCGGAAGCCCCCCCACCGCCGCCACAAGCCGTCCTGCCTGCATCGCATTGGGCCCAGATTCCCGTAAGATTGCCAAGAGAGTCATGCTCGCTGCTCAGCGCAGGGGGCGCACAGAGGAATTCGGCTAATTGGACTTGGGTCTTCTAGCATCCCGAGGAGGATGAGCTCGATGATGGCGATTCGGCATATGGCGACGACAATGCCAGTTCCACAGCATCGCTATCAGCCAGCATTCTCCAGTACCGAACCTTGCACGGCCGCACATTCCACAGCGAAAGAGGCAATGCCCAGTCTTGGTGCGCCTCCCTCATCTTTCACCTTTATATATAAAGCCGTTGACGCTATCTTCGAACTGACGCCTGTTCTGTTGTCTAGGAACCCTAACGATGCCCTGCACGACGAGTCAATGGATATCCTGTGCGTTCAAAGTCACCCCATCCACCGGATAACCGCTGCGGTTTGCCCCGAATTGGCCGTCGTGCCCTTGCTGATAATGTCCTAGTCATCACGCCTCGACGCTGATGCAAGATGGCAAGCTCTCCTTGGTCCCTTTCGAATCAGACAAGGTCATGGTAAGAATTCCCGGGGCATGTAGGGGATAAGAACGGGAGATGCTAACAACTACCCATAGAAAGTGCTGGACGTAGGGTGTGGCACGGGTATGTGACAATTCCTCCTTCCCAGACTAGATTGGGACTCGAGTAGTATTCGTAACTTACGCGACGTTGACAGGCATATGGGCAATGTGAATAACCTTGGCCGTATCTGGATGCGTAGAGACAGCAGACTGACATCCGGGCTTAGTGACTTTGCCGACATGTACCCCCTCGCTGAAGTCATCGGCGTCGACATCTCGCCGTCGCAACCACAGTGGATTCCACCCAACCTGAAGTTCGAGATCGACGACATAACCCTGCCCTGGACCTACCCGCCCAGTACCTTCGACTTCGTTCACATGAGGTGGTTGGTCGGTGCGATACCGAATTGGAATTCCGTGTTCGAGGAAGCCTACAAATCGCTCAAACCCGGCGGCATCTTCGAATCCATAGAAACCTCTTGCCTGATCCAAAGTGACGACAACACGGTGCCCCCTGGCTGTGCGCTGGACCAATGGGGCCAAGTATTCCAGGAAGCTGGAAGGAAGTTCGGTCGTACTTTTACACCCGTGGAGGACGACGTGCAAAGAATCGCCATGGAGCACGCCGGATTCGTCGACATCAAGTCGTACGATTACAAGGTAAGTCGACCGGGGCTTGGACAAAGCAGAAACGCGCATGGCGGCGACATCGACTGACGACGGGTTGATTTCTAGGTGGTGCTCGGGTCTTGGCCCGCAGACCCCAAGATAAAGGAGATGGGCCAATATGCCAGATTGGGGATCGAGCAGGATATAGAGGGTGCGTTCGTCCCGTGTCGGCGCTGGCAGCAAACTGACAAGGCGTTTAGGGTTCCTCTTATACATGTGGACGTCCGTCCTGGGTTGGACAAGGGAAGAGATCGCGGTTTACGCCGCTCATCTGAGGCGCGAACTTCATTCTCCCAACTTCCATTCATGGTACCCTCAACGCGTGGTTATTGGGCGCAAGCCAGAATCAGCCGTCTGAGGACCTCCCTGGAATGGGGCACATTGGCATGCCACCAACATCGCACCATGGACGAACCGTCAAGGGATGGGCGAATATACGGAGGGACAGTTGCCCTCGATTTACTCTCATCGTGCTATTACAGCGCATATACCTTTCCTAGCTTTATTTAATGAATGCTATTGAGACAAAACGTGATACTAATGTTAGCTTGACCCGTTTCTCAATCAATTGTCACAGCGTTATCTTCCCAGCTTAATTGAAAGCGTATCCCGCCGGTGACAGGGTTGCCAAGGCTATCCTGAGAACGAGGCAAAGATTTCAGTCCTCTAATAGATATGAACCAGAAGTAACCCCCTAGAAATGGCCAGATCCAACCTTCACCACGAAATTCCCGAGCCCAAGACTCACAGGTCTGCGGTCGCGCCCCCATACGAGTGTATCTATTTCAGGGTCAGCCCAAGCAGAATGACCACAGTCAGCACCGGGAGAAGGCCTTACCGTCTCATCCACACATCCTTCCGGGGTATCATACGCGTACGCGCCGGTGTTGATATACAACTCCCCAGCATCTCCGCAAACCAGCCAGGCGGCCTCGTTGGGACGCGCAATGTCCGCAACGCTCCAGGTGACCGAGTCGCCCTGGAACGCAAATTCGCCAAAGGGGTTCTTGTCGGTATCGAACCACGTCTGCAGCGTGCGCTGCGTCAGGTTCTGGGGATCCTCTACCCACATGTACAGGATCTCGCCCGTGCTGGATCCCGGACTGTATTCGAGCTGGCCGTCGACGATGTTGAACTGTCCCGCATTGTCAGCGGAGAGCAGGTATGCGTCCCCGGGCCCCGGGGACGGCGCTGCTGTGGGCGCGGCTTGGAGGTAAGAGTGGAAATTTGGCGATTCCACTGCTCGTATCCAGTAGTAACCTGACTGTAGAGTTGTCGGATACGTCCCGGGACCGGCTGTTGTTGCCGTCGTCGCAGTGGATGGAGTGGTGGGTGGCGTCGTGCTCGTTCCCGTGCTCGTTCCCGTGCTCGTCCCCGACGTCGTTCCTGTGGTTGCCGTAGTTGTTGCCGTAGTTGTTGCCGTAGTCGGTGCCGTAGTCGGTGCTGTAGTCGGTGCTGAAGTCGTCGTCGTGGCAGTAGCTATTGAATAGAAATTGATGAGTGACTGACCCTACTTCGTAACACTCAAGATGGTCGAGATGCTATTTCAACCTGACGTGGTATGTTGGTCGATACCATGAGAGGGAAACATATTCTTCCATTCCGCAAAGAGAGGCCTATTGCCGACAACTCACTAGTAGCGGTGCCAGGGACGCACTGGCTGTAGTAGTCACTGTTGACGTCGATTAGAATACCAGCCCTCGTGTGAGATCTCGATGTCTTACTTTATAACCGTGCAGGTATAGCCCGACACGCAAGTCGACTCGCCTGTCCAGCCAATTCCGCCACCTAATGGCATGTGTCAACGACTCAGTACAGTCTCTCATATGATTTCGCATCTTACATTGGCCCCAAGCCTGTTGTTGGGCGACCGCTGCGCCACCAAAGAGGTAAGCCGCTGTAGCTATTCGGGAATGCATCATGAAAGTTCGAGAAACGTCGCGACGCGATACATTATTCCATTATGGTGATCAACCTGGGCAGGCACTATCTTAAAACCTCCAACTTCAGCATACTCCGGTCGAGCTTCGTCGGTCTAACCCCGAATCGGGGTTGCGACGTGACGAACGTCAACAGGCCCGAGGACCCGATGGGGCTTTGATGCCACTACTCGCACCTGTACGAAAACGAGTGCTGTTTCGCCTCCGAGCATCTATATTGATCCAGGAGGAGAACCGAGAAACGGATGATTTAAGTATAGGAAGCAGCACCGGCGGGATTTCCTATAAGATATAACCGCCGGTGATATTTCCACCAATCTCGGAGGGTCAAGCCGAAATCTATCCGGAGCCCACGCTCCGTGTACGGAAAACCAAATTGCCTTGCAATAACATCCATAACAATAATAAGCATTCGTTATCAACGGGATGCACTCTACGTACTACTAGGTAAGTGGTAAGATATCTCGCCACCATCTTTTACAAGAAAACCTAAAAAGCCCCTTTTAGAATATACAAAACCGATGAAGCACAAATACTCGATGAGTTGGTATTAGGCGTGTCGTCTAGACACTCAAACATATTAAGCTTATATTTTATCTGGCGGAGGCTGACCCAAGTCGCAGTAGACATGTCATTGTCCTTGCTGAGCCACTTGAACCAAATACCAGCCTCCAGGGCCACGGGGATTTAAGAGATCATCATGAGATCAGTACCGCGTCAATCGTGCGCTGGATCCTTTTCGTTGTCACCAAGGGACCTTCGCTTAATTCAGCTCTGCCGCTATTTTTGCTGCCATGGACCCGCCCGCCCAGCCCGGTCATTGTCGAGCTCGAGAGATTGACACTCGACCGGCAGCTCCGAGGGCAGCGGACTGGTTCGAGGGCCGATCGGATGCTGGGACGGGCCGTGAGGGTCCCCCACCATGTGTGCAGACGACATGGATGTTATAGGGGCAAGATACTGTGGTGGCCACGCTCGTTCCCCAGGAGCAGTGATAGCGGCAGCACGATCGGCGGCGGCTTTACGTCGTTGGTGTATAAACCATACTAAAAGCGCAAGGAGGATAACAAACAATAGTACCGCGCCCGCCCCAAGCCCAAAAAAAGCGGCTGGTGTGAGCCCAGACGAATTTTTGCTAGGCGATGGTGTACTAGTCGTGGACGAGTGCGGTAAGGAGGTGGGTGGCTGCCATCTCCGTTGCTCAGTCCATCACGTCCCATCAGAGAACAGGAAATGACAGACTCGGGTACTTACCGGTGTCGTGTACATCAGGGCTAATGCGAATAGATGCCGGCCGACTAAACCCGATGTGGACTCGGAACGGGTTATGCCCTCGTTGATTATCGTCCGAATCGCCTTCAATGAAGTCGAATGGGTGTACTGCGACTGGCAGCGGAATTCGGAAGCGTGATAGACAGCGTCCCATGTCTCTGGCTGACAGCTGAAGTGGTCGATCCAAGGACAGCATGTCACCACGCCCTTAGGGTCCTGGCACGCCGACGTATAATACGCCGGGCAGGCAGACCCGAAAAATGTGATGGTCGGGTTCCACTTCGGCGAGAAACAGTCGGTCGTTTGTGCCGGGCTACCGATGACCATCCGGGCGTCAATCGATGTGCCGTAGTCCCATATCCAATAATTATCCTTCAGAAGACAATGGGACCCAGTCATAGACCAGCTACTGGGCAGAGTCGGCGTTGGCGCCGTGGACAGAGTCGTCATGGTAGGGTGTGACTATTGTTGTGAATAGATAGTGGGTAGAGCAACACACAGAGCAACTTCAAGTAAGATAGGGCCATCCTCTCCTCTAAGGCGGGCTCCCGGTGAAGTCAGGCGCGGAGAGATATAATATATCAACACGACGGGCATCATTCTGGGTAGGTGCCGGATGAGGAGGCGCCGGCCCGAGCAAGATATTTTGCAAGAGTCCCTTTTTTTGAAACGTGTAGGATCTGTAGGTAAGACCGTGCCGCACAGACGACTGGTGTAAACCGATCGCATTTTAAATCGCGAACGAGGCTGCCTCTACAGAAGTCGAATCTCGATCAGCGACCACTGTAGGGCCTCCCAGGCCAAGTCACGTTGCTGATTAACACTTTTAAACCAATGCAACTTCGTATATGCTGCTACTATACATAGGTATCTTCTCAAAGGCGTCTCCGTTTGGGTGAGCCTCACAGGGAAAGTCATGGTGTCGTACATCGCCACCTCGGAAGTGGGCGTAATGCTACTCGAGGGGCTGCTTGAGGTTCCTACGTAGTATGCCGGGTCGGTTAGTTATTCTTATTGACCCGGACCAGCCGTGGCATATTGATGTTGTAGTAGGACTAGATAGCGGTCTTGTCAGCTGCGCAATTCTTATAAAGAACTCCCCTTTCCGGCCCTTTCCGGCCCCTTCCGGGTATATACGTATTTGCCCGTATTTACTCTTACGGGTCTGTTAACACTTGCCGAGCTTACTGTAGATAGATACCCGTTGCGAAATTACAGAATGACACCGTCAGCCGAAGCGGCGCGATTGTCTCCAACGACGGGATGGTCGGTATCGATCTGGCTGTGACCAGTGACGACAATGCCATGGCCCCGAATGCAGAGATAGATGGCATTCCTGAGGACAACTGCTGGCATGGTTCATGAGGCAGTTTGGCATTCTTCATTGGTGCTACCGTAAACGCCACGCCACGCCGGCCCCGACACAATTCTGACAGGCTCGACATACGCAAACGTCCGTTTAACAGGTTGTAAGACTGGTCTCACTTATGAACAAACGTGCTCGTGTTGCCAATTCTCTGCTCATTATCACAATTGAGAATTAGCTCTCGGCTTCTATTTTCAGCCCTGCAATCGGCTCTTGACTTCCGAAAGCGACCGTGTCGTTGCTTTGTTCACCGCAAAATGGAGACAACGTCTGGAGCAGAGCGACATCACTTGGAACCCAATGCGACGAGATCAAAGGAGTGGAATGCGCCCGTCGCAGGAGGATTTCTCGATAGTCATCAATGTGCGCGCATTCTACTGAGTTTCTCCTTGTTGGCCATTCTTTGTTCCAGAAACCCCGATATCTCTCGTTTACTTTCTTTTCTTCTTTATTGATCATGCTTCACAATCCGAGCTTTCCTGGCGCTGTTTTGCCTAGCTGGTTTTTCCCAACAAGAGAGTCAACCCAAACAAATCATAGTGACGCATGGAAAGTTGCCGTAAGGTATGATTGCGCCCCTTGTCGCTTTAAAAAAGAGAACAAGACTGCGACACTGCCCCTACGATCGGCCACCTAAGAAGCGGCTGGCAGATCCCCGGCTGGAAATTCTGGCATTCTCCGCCATATCGGACACGAATAGTACGGGTATCTCGGAAAGCATGGCGATTCCGTCGCCCCTGGAAGTCGACGAGCTAATGACGGACGATTCGTCGTTCGCCGATGTCGAGGACATCACTTCGCCGTCTAGCGAACAGGGAGAAGGGCCAGTCACTCTGCAGCCAAAGGTGCCGTTCAGCGCGAGAGCCAATCCTTTCGTCAACTCGACAGATGACACCTTCTTGAAGATGGAAAACTATTTTGCCGCCTTGTTGGGTACTCCCGGGCTTACGATCAATGATATCCTTGAGGCCACTTTCGATGATCATGAGATCGCTTTCATCACACCTCAGTCAGGGCCGAAAGATATCGTCGATCGGCAGCGCAGAAACACACGCAGCTACTACAAAAACCTCGAGAAGCGCTTCAAGGGACATACCAACACGTTACCATTCAAAATGGCCTGCCTTTACTTCGGGTTCCCGGTCGAGCCATTGCACACCGGATCAACGACGCCTCTGTCGCCAGCAGAGAGGGACCCTATGGCGACAGGATCCGAGTCACGTATTGATCCCCTGAACTTCCTAAAGGAGCACAACGACGACGATAACGATGAACGTGAGTCTCATACTCGGGCCCGAGCCTCCCACTGTTGCATGCATCGACTTGACTTCTAATCGTTGTATTATAGCTATCCATGGTGAGAGCAGCCTGGGCTTGCGTGGTGGTGGCGGTCGTAGATACGCCGCCACCGTGGAGGACGGGGAAGAGACCCCGGTGTCGGCGCCTCCAACCTGGCGGATGAAGACAGGGACACAAGAGCAAGGGGCGCTGTCTGGAGAAGGAGATAAAGCCTACACCACCAGAGGTACTGGTGGAGCCATACAAGAGATTCCAGCTGAGGATTACCCGATGGACTCTGTATGGATAGACAATAACTCGATCTCATTGAAGCCAACTCCGAACATACGCCTGTACAGCTGGCAGGGTGCAATGGACACACCCTTCGATTACGAACGATTCGTCAGTCAAGTCGACAGACTCGTCAGCAATTGGAACCGGGAAGATATCTTTATCTGCCTGGAGATTTGGGACACGTCATCCGCCGAATTCATAGAAAGCGCCATAGGCATGGTCCAGCATGCCTACCGCAACAGTGATACTGATGACCCGATCTGGAACTTGGTGCAGAAGTACTTCGGAGGCGAGGATCTTAAGGAGTATGCCTGCTTCATCCATGCCGGGGACGAGGATCACACGGCGGAGGAGAATCGCCATGGCACGTACGAGCCGCTGGATACGGACCGAAACATAGTCCGGATTGAAAATGCCGAGGGAGACGTCGCGTACATGAGGATACCGAGTGTGCTTTCACGAGATCATCAGTCCCATCAATTCAGCAAGGAGTACACACGGGCAATGAAAGTCCTGATGCTCCCTGACGCGCCCCATGCTTGGGTTTCATACCAAGAAGGTCTCATCGGTGATTCCTATCAGTACCTCGACCCACCTGATGGCTTATGGAAACAAGTCATTCAGAAAAGGTTGTATGCGATGGACGGTAGTCTGGCGCACCCGACGATCTCCTTCAAGCTAGTACCCATAAGCGACGACATTGTGCCGGTCATGATCCCTGGGGTCTTTCGGTCCATGAGGCTACCTGGGTTGGACCGGAGTGATTTCAGCAAGGCCGATAACATGGGTGTTCAACGGACTTTGAACAAATTCCGAAGAGCTGTTGAATTGGCGATGGGGAGGACCGACTTCAAGGAATGTACCGGCTTCGAAGTCTGGTGCCCAGGGACTCGCTTCAAAGATGTGACGCAGCAGCCTATACCTATCGACCTCCCTAATACCATGGATTCAAGATCAGTACGAGACTGGCAAGATCTTCTGGCGGCCAGGGTGATTCCGGAAGGACCCTTCGGGCTTGTTGTTCGCCCGACGTACAGGACTCATCAAGTAAGAACACCATCGGGTACCGTAATCAACGCTCGCATCCAGTCTTGTCGTATTGGGGAGTTCAAGGCCTTCGTCCAGGCCAGCTTGTATAACGACTACGACCCCGAGGACCCATCGCAGGCCCTTTTCTTACAGGCTGGCGTTGCAAATTCCTACCAGCCCTACTTCACAATTCGACAAGAAACAACCGAAGACGAGTGGAAGTGGATCCTCAGGAATATCATCGAGTATGAATTGGTGGTTACGCTTGAACGGCCAGATAATAACGAGTGGTGTAAGTAAATTGAACAGCTGACTTTCCTGACCGTGAGCGATGTCTGACGAAATTAGTCATTCCTGAGAACTCGATATGGGGTCCGCGATATACAGCTAAGACCGAGCCGGAACTCAACTTCACAGAACGGGAACCGGCGCCCAAATTCACGACAGCGTTTGCTGGGGCCGACGTCTCTGATTCCGAACCCCTTGGACCAACAAATCGTGTGTTTGGGACTGCCTACACAGCCACCACCCCATTAATGAATGAGGCCACCATGAGTCGGGACGACCTCAACTTTTTATTCAGGAATACGAAAAACACGATGGCCAGTGCTACGAAAACGCGGATACTACGAGATCGTTCCTTTCAGAACGGCCCCTCGATCTTTACCAACCCCCTGAAGCCTGTAATGCCACTTAACGGAACACACCTGGAATCCATCATTAAGACGGGCCCTTCTATGCCTGGCGTCTCGATTGCGATGATGACGCCGACCGAAATGCTGCGGCTCCAGCGGGAGGTCCATTCCCTTCGTCTCCAACTGCTGGGTCGAACTCGAGAGTGCCCTTACGCAGATTGCGGTCGGAGTTTCACGTTCGCGGACGCAGCAGGCCTTGATCGCCATGTAAGAGAGGATCATACCGTGCTGCGCTGTTTCCTTTGCGACAAGGATAAGCATCTTCTTCAGCAATACAACCTAGACCAAATCCAAAAGCACTTCCTCAAGGAGCATCTAGGCGATATCATCAAAGTCCACGAACGTAGCACCACGAAAGATCCTCCTTATATGAAGACTCGGCCTGAGACGA
This sequence comes from Xylaria intraflava, assembly GCA_022385655.1. Lineage (NCBI taxonomy): Eukaryota > Fungi > Ascomycota > Sordariomycetes > Xylariales > Xylariaceae > Xylaria > Xylaria intraflava. The sequence continues at coordinate 181,123 of MU279789.1, read as the reverse complement.
GATGCAGGTTTTTCGATACTTGTGGTACTGTCACATCGTATATGACGGAAAAGCAGCTGGCGGCACATATGAAATGGCATCAAAGTGGCGCTGCGTTTTCCTCGCAAGCGAACCCCATGGCTGACGAGGGGCTCGACGACTATGAGTCAGATATTCCGTCGTCTATATCCCTAAGCCCCTTCCCATCGCCATCCAAGGTAGCCGAGCCAAAACGTCAGAACCAAGCTGAGCGATCTCATTTACCCCATGATTCAGCAATGCCATCAGTTCCAAGCCCATTCTCAGCGTCCAGGGCAACACATGGAATAACTCCGGGAATCCCAGGCCTGTATCTCAGCCCGAAGGCTCCAGCTCCATCGCCTGACCCATATGTTCAACGAAACGAGGACCAAGACACGTACCCGGAGAGCAGTACTTTATATACCAAATCAACCACGGATATGCCCACCGAGAGCGGCAGCTTATACACCAAATCAACCACGGATGCGTTCAACGAGAGCGGCCCATCATCATTCGCAGGCGCACTCGATAGCAGGAGGAAGCGCAAGAGGCCCGCGGACCTAGACATGACATACCATAGGAAACGCATCAGCGCCAGCTCCAACGACGACATCTACTACGAGTACTCAGAGCGCAGCGCCGTCTCGGATCCGCCAGCCAACATCGCGACAAACGCAGCCATAGACGCCGAAGCCGAAGCCGAAGCCGCAGCCGCCGCCGAAGAAGAAGAGAAGAGGGAGTCTCAGCCAACCCCGCGCAGGCCACGCACCGCGAAGAAGATTATGTCGGCGAAGACGCTTCCTAAGACCCCAGCGCCCAAACCAATGTCCGCAAAAGTGACCACGAAGGAGGTCGCGACGGAGGCCGAGCAAACGCCGAAGAGCGACCCCCAGCCTCCGGCCACAGGCAGGGTTACGCGCACGGGGCGCACCGTACGAGCTACGCGTGCTGCGCGCGAGGCGGCAAACTACGCCGAGATGGCCACGGCAGAGGACGAGGAGGGCAAGGGCAAGGGCAAAGGTAAAGCAAAGGGGAAAGGAAAAGGGAAAGGGAAGGGAAGGAAGGAGGAGGAGACGACTCATCCCAAGACACCAGGCAGGCGGCCGAGGGGGTAGAGGAATGAAGAAGGGGCGAATCGCGGATGCCAAACCTTGATAAAAAAGGATCGGCTTGGCTCGATTGACAGTACTTTGATTTGGCGGTAGGCTACAGGTTTTGCGTGTGTCTTTCTTTTCGTCTGGGCGTCGCGTGAGGGGAGAGAGTAGATTGAGAGAAAGGTCTTGAATACCATTTTTCTTTGCCTTTGTAGTCAACGTTATCCTATTTGTGTCCCTTATGTCACGTACAAATTCTCTAGGTTAGCTTTTCTTGCTTCTGAATGGGCGTCTGGGTACTTGCGTATTATACAATGATCTTTAATTGCCGATTAAGTTGAAGCTTGAAGCATGTATGTGAACATGACAAAGGGTTCAGATGTGTGATCTGGGCTACATGCGTGAATCACGTATACAACCACATGCGTTCACAAAAAGGACTCAAGTGTTGATCCTTATAAAAGAGCAAGGAAAAGGCCAGCCTCTTTCGTGCTTATCGGCAATTATTAGTAGTAGAAAGTCCATTCCTTATTCACTATAGGTCTAAGGTGACTATGGGATGCAGCAGTTCGTCGCGCTTGAATGTGAACAAGATCTCTGCCGTGGTATCATCTCATCAAACAAAAGAAGCTCCCTTTCCAAACCCCTCGCGGGTTCCCGGCCCGTGGGGTTCTCTCACTGTTCATATGTAATAATGTATATCTGTATTATCGGAATTTGTGACTTCCCCTAGAAAATGATTATGGGGATAATAGGAGCAACGCCAGGATTGGAAGATTGTTCCTTCAGGAAGCACCTCGTATAGGAAATCACATACTAGGCGGGGGACAGCGCCGAGCTAGCACACGTACGTTATCGATGAACCCGTCAACTAGGTCGGCATATCTGTTTGGCTCGCCCTTCATGAGAAGCTGCCCGTGCTCGTACAATACGCGCGATTCTAACTCAATCTCCAGCTCGTGCTCCTTGGTAGACGCTCCGGGCTGTCCTTTCGGGCCTTGAGTTTCTTGTGTGACTTGGGTTAAATCAATCTGGTAAAAGCCGTGAGTGTAGCTTAGTCTGTCCTTGTTGCGATCAAACTGCCGATCCTTGTTCGCAACCTGGCTCTGTTCAATTTCCTGAGGGGGCCCATCCCAATCCCATTCAACGTTGATGCTGATTCGGCAGTCCAGGGGCATGTGAGCCATATGGATATGGAAGTCAGCAACCCTTGCCTTGACGATCTTGGCTACCACCTTTCCGGTCATTTGGTCGTAGGTGATTCGGGCTTTCAGCGGTGCATTTGGTGGGAGTAAGTTAACGATGGGAGTGGGCAGCCTTTGGCGCAAATGAGCCGGTAGTTCGAAAAATCGGTCCGTCTGGCGGCGGTGAATGTATTGTATTGGTACTCGGGGCGCAGCCCCGAAATTACGAGGAGATAACGACGCCTTGACCTGTTCGTTCAGGTATTCATTGAGCACCTGGTGTTGATTCTGTAATTCACGCTCATCAGTATGTTCATTGGGGCACGGGGCTGTGCATACGGAGGAATCGGAAATGGAAATGGATCACGTAAAACATACCGTAGTCATAGAACTCCGGAAGGCTATTCTGGACCCTTCTCCTATGACGCACTCCCCTGCTTGGATTCGCAGTTCGATTCGGTCATTCGTGCTCTTGTCAATGATAGTGCCGAGCTTTGCCTCGATCTCAACCTGTGCACCACGAGCACGCAGCTCGGCGGGGTTCGGGCCTTGCAGGACGTTGAAAACGAAGAAGTCGGCGACGGAGCGGGATATTACGTCGATAGGCTTTGACGACTCAATCGTAGGCTCCCAAGGGAAAGGCTGTCCTCCAAAAGACAACGGGTCCTTAACCGCGACTTTAGGTGGTTCTTCCCTGGCAAGAGTGGCGGACCGCGCAGCTTCCGGCGAAGGGTGGCGAGAGGCCTGCTCTGCTTTGATTGCTGGCCCAGCTTCGCTTGGAGCTCCGTTGACAGAAGCGGCCGAGCTGAGCAGACCGCCTCCATGCTGCTTGATGGAAAAATTTCGACTCGCGGCGATTTTCCGCTTACGACCGCATTGGGCCCAGATCGGGGCGGTACCATGTATGATACGCCTTTTTGGATTCATGGTCGGTGAGGTGGATGAGGATTGTGGAGGGGGGGCGTGATTACCGTTCAATTTGGGTGGTGGTGGTGGCTGGCGTTGATGCTCCACCTCGTCCGGTCGCAAATCTCGGTCGTCTATTTTCCGCTTAGCAGGGGTCACGTCACGCTGCGATTCCATGCTTATCACAGAGCCCGGCGGCGGATGAGGCTGTAAACGCTGCTGAGAGTGAATTGGGTCCTGCTCGGTCGACGCAGACCGGCCGGCGCTGCTAGGCAAGCTAGGTACACGTGTCTTTGGTGAGACACTCATACTTCGCTCACGCTCGCTTCGGGATTGTTGTGATTGAGATCGCCTTGCCTCACTGGCTGCGTCGTACGCACTGTGCCCACTTGGCATTCGGGATATGGACGCCGGCGGTGGCGGTGGAGGCGATGTCTTTATTATTTGTTGATACGGCATTGCAGTCGATGGCATGCGCTGCTGGTATGGGCTGGGCGGCTGCTGGTAGCTCATAGCGGGTGACCGCCGGGAAGTCGTCATCGGCAACCCCAACGGCGCCGGAGGTTGCGGCGATTGGCGTTGGTGCTGATCGAGGTGTGCGGGAGGATGGTGTGTCGCGACAGGGCTGCTTTGGGCAAACGAGAGAGGATAGGACGGATGTTGACTGTGCGCAGAGGTTGGCGTGGGAGTCGAATGGATAGATAGAGATCGCTGGTGTAAGTATTGCTGGCTTCCACCGGGAGTGCCTACAGGGGGGGTCTGGGGTATTGGCGGTTGTTGTTGCTGCTGCTGCTGCGGCTGCTGTGGTTGCTGTTGTTGACCTTGAGAATAGGAACCCAATCCGTGCGAACCAGCCCCTGGTTGCGAGGAATAGCCATCTCGCGAATAGCTGGCGGAACCATACTGGTGGTGATGCCCTGGGCTCGCAGGCGGCTGTTGAGTCGGTGGAAACGGGTAGCCCGCGCTGCTGACGCTTGAAGACGAGGTAGGTGTTTGGCGATATGGCGAAGGTCCTGACAACGATGCGCTGCTGGGGGATCGCATATCGTGAGGAGCAAGGGGCTGGAGTGGTGGGACCGATGGCCTCCCCGAATATGGGCCAGCAGATTGGGGGTGATGATAACTCGTTGGCGAAGCATACGGCGCCTGTCCAAGGCCTGCGCCAGGCGGGTTGTGGTTTGAATTAGGGTGCCCAGCAGGGTATTCGCGTGGTTGGGAGACAGGCGACGCGTGAGTCGAGTGAGGGTATTCTCGGAACGAGTGCGGCGGCGGCGGCGCTGTCTGGACAGGCGTCGCAGGCCCAGCCTGAGCTGGCGTAGAGGAAGCGGGCGTCGAGCCGGGACCAGAAGGCGATATCGACTGGGCCAGCGGTGGTGGCGGCGGAGGCGGACGGGCCACACCGGATCGATGGCCGCCGCCGTCTGTGTTCAACATTGCGCGTAGATCCATGATCGCATTCGATGCCGTTTCGTAAGCTTCCAGGTCTATATCACCTCGCGCGGCCTCCCGTAACAATGCCGTTGTAATTTCCGTGCGCGCGAACCACAGATGAATGAGGCGCAGGCAGGTTCTGTTTTCTCCCGTGTTTCTTTCTTGCTCCTCCGATTTTCTTTTCTTTTTCCCCCTTCTCCTTTTCTCTCCTCGTCTCTGCTCAGTCTCACTGTCAATTCCGGCCTGTTCTCTCCTACACGCTGGCGTCCCGCTTTCGATCACACAATCTCCCTCCGCTCGACTCGCTTCGTCCTAGCTGGTAGTATTCTGTGTCATGGACACTTTGACGAAGGGCGCTGCTCATGGCCCGTATCCGGAAACAATCGCCGCCGCGTGGTCGAGGAGGCAACCGCGAAACCGATGCTCGGGGTGTTCTGTGGTAAGCGTACGACACGTATCGAGGAAAGCGGCGCGTGCAAAGGAGGAAAGGGGAACGGGAGAGCCTCAGCGTCGATTTGTATTTTCTCCTTTCTTTCCTGGTGTCTTTCTTTCTTTCTCTCGTTCTTTCTCTCCCTCGCTCTCGCTCTCGCTCTCGCTCTGTATGTCTCTTGTGTGCCTTGCGACTTGCAAACGGGATCCTTCTTGAAGAGATGGAGTTAGATAGATCCGTAGGGCTAGGTCGTGTAATTTCTATCCAATCAAGGCCATGACCAGAAGCGGTTTGGCAACAATGGACTTGGCGGTCGGGGCGCTTGATTCAATTGATCCAATACAGCATTATAAAAGCAGAGATGTAGGCAAAGGGGCGTGGGCTGTGAGAAGCTACGGGAGGGAATAGGCAGATACCTGGTATGATCCAAGCGGGCTCGATGCTTGTGGCAAATGCCGTCTGATCGCAAGAGGACGAATGCAGACGGAGAGAGCTGGGAATACTTCGGCAGGACAAGAGTCGATTGCGACGGAGATTTTTCTAGACCATTGCGGGTTTAGTCGTTATTTGAATGGCAAGTATAGGGAGTACGAAGGACTGGGAGGTAAACAGGTGCTTTATACCAGGTCGGGTACCCGAGCCGGAGTGGTCAGTGTTGTATTTGATCAGTCGTCGCTTAACAGATTGAGCGCCGGCGCAATAACGGAATCTGTTAGTGGAGATAAGCCCAGATACGATAAGATACCTCGCCCGACAATCAGAGCACGTACCTAATCCATCTCCCAATTGATAGGAGATAAGGCACGCCCGTACCTATACAGGCTCAGGTGGGCCGCTAGCTGGTCCCTACCTACACCCACGTGCGCTCTTAGTCGGCCTAACGCTGAGCTCGGCCATCTAGGGGCTTCACTCAGCTATAAACCCCCCGTGGATGCTCTTGAGTAAGGCACCTAAGCACCTACTTAGGCGACGTGGCCAAGTTTTGCGCTCGGCCGAAGAAGAGTGGTGTGAAGAGGTTGGAGCACGAAGCAGCTCAGGTTTCCACACTATTTCTTGGTTCACATAGGGCCCTCGGCCACCAAACTTGCTCGCACATTGACGGGCGCCTATGTGCGAATAGTTCACTGAATGGCCAACCAATATCTGGGGTAATCACCCCCGTAGTACTACCAGTACAGTAATGACCCTTGCCGTGCTCCTCGGCCTGCCATGGTTCTCGGCCGCCCAGCCTATTCAAACATGCGGACGAAGTTATCGCCAGTTCCCACACCCAGATGGCCGAGCAATACGGTATGTAGACATGTTACCAAGCCTCAAGACTACAGAGCATTACTAATACTCGAGATTATGGCTTCAAGAGGCGCATGATATTGGCCCGAACTGTTTCGCTGGGCTGAAGCATGTGTTGCAACCATCGATTGAAGAGGCTGGCCTGTTTCATACGAAACCGAAATCAAAGCATACAGACACACACATGCGTCGATCCAGAAGTCAGGAAAGTCATCAACATTCTCAATCATGCGGGATATTGGAATGAGTCTGACCCAAAATGCGGCGGTGCTCTCTCGGTATTCCGGGTTCTGACCACACGAGTTGTATCACTCTACTCACAGCAGTTCCTTTTCCAGCACGGAACACCGGGGTCCCTGATAACGCATTGCGAAGACCTTACCGTCTCCCCCAGTTAATTGGCAATTGTGCATCAACAGTCCAGCATCACAGGCAACGAGGCCAGACGTCTCAGTTTAATGAGGAACCTGTTGCGGTTCATGTAGTGTCTCGAGGCTATGCTGGAGAGCCCGGCGTGAAACAGCTACTGAATAGATAGAAGCGCAAGCACCATCAACTCCGTCACCGAGACAGTACGACCTACGACGATAGATCGGAAGAAAATCGAGATCAAGTCCAATGTGATTTACCACCCATTGAATCCTTATACGAAACAGCAAGATGAGTACAGTCTGTATCCCCTTCTCGACAATGAAGGGCATGATACACTTAGGCCAGTGGGTGAACTGTGTGTAGATAAATGAGGCTTCTTCCATGGCCACCGGTATATCGAATTTGGGTCGCGTGTGAATTTCGTTGGGCAAATAGGTATTTCATGCCACTGGCGGTTGAGGATGTTCGTTTACAAAAGTATTATGGCAGTGCGGTTCAGGTTTCTGGCCGGCGACTGGTATTGTTACGGGGGTAGGGCCGTCGTTGGCCTCAGGTACCATCGCCGTCGCCGCCTAAGAGATTGCAGCGAGATTGTACCTATTGTGAATAAAGCTGCGGCCGACTTCATACCTACCTGGTAGGAAATAAGGACGTACTAGTATACACATGATGTAGATGGTTCAAGTTGGTAGCATTGGACTGTCCAAAACTTTGAACGAATAACCACCGTCCGGCGAGACCGCACATGTTACCAACATGGCTCGGCTACGAACTAAACTCGGCCACATCACCTAACTAACTGCCGGAAGCGTGGTGATCATTCGCTAAATTCCATTGCCAGCCGGAGATAGCCAGCGGCCGGCCCGGCTTAGTACCACGCTACTATAGGGAATTATGCATGCATTATAATTATGCACACAGGCTTGTGCAAGCAGCACACGCAGCCAGCTGGCAGTTACAAGGCAGCTCTGCCTGACGTGGCCGTTACATAAGCAACGCCTGCCTTGGCCTGTGCTTCTCCAAGCTGAGCTCCAGCAGCCGAACCAGATAGAAGCCGTCCTTCTCGATCCTCACCACAGTCTGGCAGTATTTCTGCATCTACCCAAAAAATACTCCCCCGTCGTCCGCCACTGCAATTGCCTTCCGCCCTGCGGTTTGGCGCCGTGTTCCTCACTCACATCGTCCGTTTCCGCCGTAGTGACTAGATCTCCCCCGACATGTCGAGCCTTGTGACTGCCACCGGCGTGCTGGCCTTGCTCGCCGACGAGGAGGTTGAGCTCAAGATCTTCGCGCTACAGACTCTCAACGACGACATCGATACCGTTTGGTTCGAGGTCGCCCCTATCGTCACCGAGATGTATGTCAAAGCCCTCGCCGGTCGTGCGCGCCTCTTGTGTTGCTGCTAACTCGCCCGTTCGCCTCTTCCGCTTCCAGTGAGGCTCTGTACGAAGATGAATCCTTCCCGCAGCGTAAGCTAGCCGCGCTCGTGCTCGCCAAGGTTTACTTCCACCTCCAGGCCTACGACGAAAGCATGTTTTTCGCATTGGCTGCTGGCGACCTCTTTAAGCTCGACAACCCCGGCGAGTTTGAAGAAACCATCATCTCTCAGTGCGTTGACCACTACATCGCCTCCAAGAACGAATCCCATACCGTACTCAGTCAAAAGGACGACGATTCCTCGCTACCCACCCTCGCTACTGCCTTCGCTAGCGGTGCCTCCGACGGCAACCCGTCTTCTCTTATCTCGCCCACCACGCCCTTCTCCCAGTCCACTCTTCCCTCCAAATCCTTGCTCTCTCGCGCCTCTGTCGACAACACCATCCTCGAACCCTCCTTTGAACCTCAAAAGAAGCAGCACCGGTCTTCTTCCATTGCCCTGGCTGCCAACGAACTCCAAACACGACGTGCCATCGATACCGTCATCGAGCGTCTATTTGAGAATTGCCTCCAAGAAGGGCGGTACCACCAGGTGGTGGGCATTGCTGTTGAGGCAAAGCGTCTGGATGTCGTCAAAAAGGTCATCGAGCGTGCCGACGATGACTACAAGCGATCCAGTGGCAATTCAAGCTCGCACGATGCCATGGGCCCGGCAGAGGAGCTTCTGGACTACTGCCTCACCATTTGTATGGACGTTGTTCAGGAGCGCGCTTTTCGAGACGACATCCTGCAGCTCGTATTAGCCATCTTGACCAGCGGCAGAGCCAAAGACCCCGATTACTTTTCCATCGCCAAGTGCATAGTCTACCTCAATAAGGATGAACAGGCGTGTGCCGTGATACGGCACCTCGTCGACACGGAGTCCATTGAAGCAACTGCCATCGCTTACCAATTCGCCTTTGATCTCAACGACAACGCCACTCAAGAATTCCTGGGTAGAGTCATATCAGGTCTGCCTGAAGGCGAAGTTGCTGCTGAAAATAAAGAGAATGAAGGTAATTCGGCGTCCGAGAGTGCCCCTCTGATGGACAATGTCGACCAAAGCAACGTTAAAAGTGACCAACCCGATGAGAAGCATGCTGGGATTTACAAGAATATTCGCTCTATCCTTGACGGCACCAAGACCATAAAGCTTAATCTCGAGTTCCTATACCGCAACAACCGTACGGACCTGAGTATCTTGAACAAGGTGCGCGACAGCCTAGAGAGTCGAAATTCCATCTTCCACACAGCCGTGACTTTCTGCAATGCATTCATGAATCAGGGTACAACAAATGATAAATTTTTCCGTGACAACCTGGACTGGTTGGGCAAGGCGGTCAATTGGTCAAAGTTCACTGCGACCGCTGCCTTGGGAGTTATACACCGTGGAAACTTGTCCCAATCCAAAAAACTATTAGACCCATACCTTCCCCGTGGAGCCGGTGGCATTAGTGGCGGGTCTCCGTACTCTCAAGGCGGTGCTCTATACGCCTACGGCTTGATTCACGCGAACCATGGGGCCGATGCTCTGGATTATCTCAAGACGCGGTTTGTCGAAGCAGAGGAAGAAGTCATACAACATGGTGGCGCACTTGGTCTCGGCTTGGCCGGCATGGCGAGCGGTAATGAGGAAATTATTGAGAATCTGAAGTCTGTCCTCTATTCGGACTCGGCCTTGAATGGTGAAGCCGTCGGTTTGGCCATGGGACTTATCATGCTTGGCACCGGTAACGTCAAGGTACTGGAAGACATGGTTGCGTATGCACACGAAACGTCACACGAGAAGTCCTCGCGAGGTATCGCTCTGGGTATGTCCCTGGTCATGTATGGACGACAAGAGGGTGCGGACGTCATGATCGAGGGGCTCCTCAAGGACCCTGATCCCAAGCTGCGCTACGGAGGTATCATGACCGTTGCCATGGCATACTGTGGCACCGGAAGCAACAAGGCCGTTCGTAAGCTCCTCCATGTCGCAGTCAGTGATGTCAACGATGATGTACGACGTATTGCTGTCATGAGTTTGGGCTTCATTCTGTTCCGCAAACCCGGAAGTGTCCCACGGATGGTTGAGCTTCTCTCCGAATCATACAACCCCCACGTGCGATATGGAGCCGCTATGGCTCTCGGTATCTCCTGTGCAGGGACTGGCCTCGACGAAGCGATCGACTTACTCGAGCCCATGATGAAGGACCCGACCGACTTTGTCCGCCAAGGTGCTCTGATTTCTCTTGCTATGATTATGATCCAGCAGAATGAGGTCATGAACCCCAAGGTCGTGTCAATCCGGAAGACTCTCAAAAAGGTTGTCAGCGATCGACACGAGGAGGCCATGACCAAATTCGGTGCCTCACTGGCCCTTGGAATTATCGATGCTGGTGGACGAAACTGCACCATCGGTCTTCAAACCCAGACCGGCAACCTCAACATGGCCGGTGTTGTCGGTATGGCCGTCTTCATTCAATATTGGTATTGGTTCCCCTTCACCCACTTCCTATCTTTGGCCTTTAGTCCCACTTCCATCATCGCCCTAGATCATGACCTCGACATCCTCGATGTCAAGTTCCACTGCGGCACGAAACCCAGTGTTTTCGACTATCCCCCCGAACAGGAGGTGAAAGCAGAGGAAGGTCCGGCAATGATCGCTACCGCTATTTTATCGACTACTGCTCAGGCCAAACGTCGCGCACAAAAGAAAGAGAAAAAGGACGCACCACGCCCGGAAAGCATGGATGTCGACTCCACAGCTACGCCTACTGTCTCGAAAACCTCAGGTGACAAAATGGATGTCGACGAGAAGGCAAAATCAAGCGAGAAAAAGGATAAAAACGAGGACCAGAATCCAGGGCAGAGCGAGAAAGAAACTTCGGCGCCTCCAGATGTCAAAAAGAAGCTAGAGAAGGAGAAGCCGGGCTACGAGATTGAAAACATGAGCCGTGTCTTACCTGGCCAATTTAAGTACATAACCTTTGCTAAAGGGAGATACTGGCCAGTCAAGCTTGTAAGATCGGGTCCATTGGTAAGTTGCTGCAGGTCCTTTCACCTTGTGAATCCCGTACTAATGTATCTGTAGCCGGCTGGTGGCCCTCTGCTCCTTCACGACATGCAGCCCGAAAAAGAGAAAGCTTTGCTTGAGGAGAAACTAACAAAAGTAGCCACCGAAAGGGCACCTGTCACTGGGGGCGGTAACGCCCAGGGCAGAAACAATTCTAGACGCGTGGAAGAGGCCCTACTGAGCCAATTGGCAGGTAATCCTCCCATCACGCCCGTCCGGCATGGGGGCGGCGCCGCCGCTGCCGCCGCGGTACTCACAGCGATCGACGAAGACGAAGAGGGTGATGAAGAGGCATCGGTTCCCAATGAATTTGATTATCACACCGATGAGGACCCCGACAGCCAGGAGTAACAGGTGACTGAACACGCTGGTCCTCGTATATGGAACTCACCTGAGTGTGGAGATAGGTAATAGATGCACCACATAAAAGGTCTTCTTCCCCTTATACATTGTCACACTAGTTGTAGAATAAATAGACACCGGATTGCGTTGGACTAATCTGTGTGATCGAACTGCTTCCGAATGTCAACGACCACCCGAACGTGACGGCGTGTATTGGCGCATGCCAACCAGACTTGATACATTGCTCTGAGAGACCGAATACATCATTATACCGCCACGAAATGTGCGTGTGCCTAATCTCAAACCCGTGTACTGCGACAGGTTTGGCGTGATGGTTACTGGTTCGAATACGGACTCCATGCTGCGTCGAATTTCGGATATCGCGTTGCCGCGCCGCGTGTGCTCACTATACGACTGGCATCATTCCCAGCTCCTCGGAGTTCTTTCTGATGTGATGCAGGCGGGGACTCACGAAACCTTGAAGCATGTCTGTTCGCTCCATTCAATCTACAAGTAGGAAAGCCAGTCCAGCACGTGTATCGTGGTCCATTTATCATCATGACTGTGATCTACAGATGATTATTATTACTACCCATCTCAGTCTCATGCTATCTTAGCACTCTCCATACTGCGCTCATCCATACGCCCATCGGTCTTCAGAATAGTAGTAGGTCCATCCGATGCCACGACCCTCTCATTGGTCTCCTCAATCTCCTCAGGTAAAGTAAGGTTGAGAATCATGGTGACAAGCGCGGTAACGGCAAAGCTCGTCTCCAAAACGAGCTCGATAGCATCGAGAAAACCGCGCAGACTCTTGTTCCCGCCGTCGTACGTGAAGACGTTGTTGAAGTACGTCGGAACAAAGGTGGCGCCGTAGCCGAGCGCCAACCCAGCCGTCAGAATGAACCGGTTGCGGCGCGTGAAGGACGTGCCGTGCGAGATGATGGCAATGCCGGATACGGCGACCGAGGTGAAGAGGAAGGTGGTCATGCCGCCGAGGACGGCGGAAGGGATCGCCACGAGCGCCGCTGCGAACTTGGCGAATACGCCCATGATGATCATGAATACGCTTTCAGTTTCAGTTAGTCAAGGTACTTGCGACTTAAGTTAGATGGGAGCAGTTCTCTCTTACCAGCAGCAGTATCCAGCCGAGCGGTTGGCGCAACGCGTCAGCGCAATCACACCGTTGTTCTGCGCAAACGTTGTCATGGGGGTGATGGTGCCCAATGCGGCGAGAACGCCGTTGATGCCGTCCGCCACTGCAGTACCCCAAATCAGTCCCATCGCCGTCGACACGAGACAATCATAAGAGAGGATGAGAAGCGCTGGGCATTTCAGGGCAACTTACAGACACCACCTTGGATACGAGTCTCGTAGACCTCGCCGGAGACCTCGAGGCGCGAGACATCGCATGAAGCCGTGATATCTCCTATGGCCTCGCAGGCGCAGATGATGTACACGGCAATCAAAGGCAGAACAAGTGGCCCGTAGACAGTGAGTTTAAAAGTCTTCACCCAGATAAAGGACGCCACGGGGGCCTGATCGATCCCGCTGCGGGAGAAGTAACCCGTCGCCGCCGATATGATGATACCCGTGAGGAGACCGATGATGACGCCGGTAGACTTCATAATGGGAGACCCGAAGCGCTCGCAGAGGATGATGGTGACGAAGACGGAGAAACCCAGACCTATTGCCATATGTCAGCGGATGCCTTGCTCACACTGTCAATATGAGTTGGTTCCCGTACCCAGGTACTCCGGAGAAGCCCAGGGGAGGGCGTGGGGAGCAGTGATATCAGGACATTTGTCGTAGAAAGCGGGATGGCCTGCTTGGGAGCAAGGCCCGCTTCCACCCAGCCAGTCGCTGAAAGCAGACTGTATCAAACTAAGGCCAATGAGCTTCTCAGCCGTCAGCAGCTTATACTCAGGACCGAGGTGCTTGTAGGGGGAAATACCATGACCGTTGGGCCTGTGACTATAGGAGGGAAGATCTTCAACATAATCTTGGGCGGTATGAAAGCGATGACCACTTCGATTAGCGCCGCGACGGCAGCGGTGCCGAGGAGGGCGCCGTAGCCGTCGGGGCAGGGCAACCTGGTGCCGTCCTCGGCGACGGGACAGAAGCCGTTGGCATACATCTGGGTGAAGGCGCCCTGAGCAGCAGGGATAATGGTGAACGAAACCCCAATGACCGAGATCAGGCCTGTCCCAAGGTAGTACCTAACACGAGCTGTGAATCTCTGCGCAGAAAGCATAGTAGGGAGGCCAAGACGAAGCCTTGATGGCGCTTTGTCGACGTGCCGTCTCGAGGGGATCCCCACTTACGGCGTGCCCCGAATATGAAATCGGGTAATTTGGATCATGGACAGAATGCCCGACACAATCAGCGCAGTCGACACGAGGTACTGCTGGGTGGCAATGTCGAGGTTGGCTCCCCCAGCCCCCGCCAGAGTGAGAGGCGGCGCAATGACACCGGCCAGCAGGGCGAGGGAGTGTTGGAATCCCAGCAGGATGGTCAATAGAACGGGCAACTTGTCGTTGAGCCCGAAGAAGGGCGGCGCCCGGCTGTCTTTCCGCATGAACGGTATGCTGGGGAGGAAGAGAAAGGCATAGTCGTAGTCGCCCAGGAGGCCGTCTCGCGTGAAGAAGGTCTTCTTGATCGAGCCGAGTCTGTCCGCTACACGTCGTCGCGCCGCCGTCTGCGGCACGATCTGGGATGGGCCGTGGTCTTCGTCCATGGCTGCAACAAGTATGAACCGATGAATAAGAGCAATATGACCGCTAACTCGTCAATAACAAGCCGCTCTGCATCTCAGTTGTAAACGGAAGTCAGACCTCAGACTTGTGAAATTACGGGAAAAAAACACAAAATCGACCGAGGCGATATAGAGAAATTCCCAACCCATCGCGACGAGTCTCCAGTCTTATCTCATGACTAGCTTGGCCGGCTGACGCCGATAATCCCCAAATGCGTAGATGGAGGTAGAGTCTTAGGCACGGAGGGATCGCAGTCATGGATTATGGTATTATCAGCGGCCAGTTGATCATATCCATAAGTAATATGTTATACCTGCTACAAGCGTGTTTATCCTGTTGACTACCAAACCTCCCGCCCTGCTCGGCCACATTGCTTTCCACAAGGGCATGAGCCCCAGATGAGTCCATTCGAGAGGCTGGGTGGCCGAGCAGCACGGTTGACGCCTTACTTACCGTGGTAAGTGTCGATAGCGAAGCGCAGATAATGCAGAATCCAGTGGCCGGCAAGGATAATGCTTGGCTTGGCAACCTCCACCATCTGGGTCCTATCTAGCTCTGTACTTTTAGTATATCTAGATGCTAGTTCTTCACGTCCACTTGAAGATACCACGATAGATACCATCATACCAAGATAGAGAGAAGCATGGACGTGTGAACGCGTAATCGCCGTCCAGGTAGCGAGTCGAATTGTCTAGCGTGTCGGGAACGTTGTCTACTTGGTTGGCCGGCTAATAACATGGAAGAAGAATTTCGCGATTCGATCCTGTTCTTCTGGCTCGGTGTGGGGGGAGGGCCGGGTCAGTGAGGTCAGAAAAGGTAGGTAAGTATCACTCTTCATTGAAGTTCCTTTCTTGTATTGCTATACAGACTGTAGTCAGTTTCTACTCGTTCAATACCTTTGCTTGGCTGATGAGCTCCCGTCTTCTCTCAATCAAGTTGCTTGTCATGAGCGCACGACCAGGCCAGAATCTCCATTCAAATGCCCTGGAAGTCCTAGATAATTGACCCAGTTCCTTCGGGTTCAGTGTGTCATGTGGTGCAAACCGCGTCGCATCGTCTTATCAGTTAGCGAGAAAGGCGAACTCCTACTACCCGGTAGCTAAATGAATCAGATGCTGGGGGACAAGCAACTCTTTAGGAAACATGCCTCTCCGTACCAAATGGGTCCCTCGCTGATAAATCATGACAGGCGACTGATACTTATTACTGACAGGGACACCAGGCTTGTCCGTTGGAAGGAGAAAGAGAAATGGGATACCGAGCGCCGACATAAGTTATACATAACCAGCCAAGTCGCTATAGAGTGACATACTCTGGGTAGGTCTGCTGAAGTATTATATACAACCATACCCCACGCTGAACATGTTTCCTTCGGCCCGACACAGCCGGAATAGTTGCTTAGGCCGTATCTTGAGATCCTATACGTTGTATAAGGAAAAGGTGTTGTAGTTTGTGGGGTGGCCCTTTTATAACTTGCTATAGCCCTTGCCAATTTTTATCAACTTGATCTCAGTCTCCTCTATGATATTGTCAAGGCGATGGCTTCGTCAGGAACTGACCTGAACATTCCGACACGTATAATACACAATTGGGTTCTTCTGCCATATACAGCTCGAACTGCGCCAAGCTCTGCTCATGAAGCAGATACCCGTCCGTAAGCCACGATATGTCTCTACAAGACGATTATTGAGGCATCCCATCATCCGTCGCGAGCCTGTCATGTAACAATGCACGTCAGCGGCACCTCATCCAACTATTTCCCAGGCGTACGGAAATGGCCATTCATTTATTTAACCGGAGTTCCTCGTCCAGCCAGCCACCATGAGCCCTTCCAACTGTCAGCGACATTGCTTCTCGTGTCGCCCTCTGGGACGAGTATGATCAGTCAGGAGAAATCGATTCTACCTTGGCACTTGGCATGACAGTCTGAGTCCTTCCAATGATCCCATCCGCTGATGATCCGCGGCCCGAGATCTCACCCCCGGCGAGTCCGTGCCGGTCATTTCGTTTCCACTATGTGCATCGTCCAGCTTTGCGTCGGGGGCTTAATTACGATTTCAGGGTCCGCGGAATTGTGGATTCCCCGTAGGCTCCCCGAATCCGTCACGGTTGTTGATAAGGGCGGAGTACTCTGCCCCCTCGCAGAGTGAACAGACGGAAAGAGATTGTGACGACGTTGAATCGCTGGGTATTATTACCATCCCGACACCACACTACCTAGATAGAGCCCAGATACGGACGTGGACGGCATTCATGCGACGCACCGCCCGCAGTAATCACCCATTTTGCTGAGTCCGATCTTCCGTCACCGCTTCGTTTCGTCCGAACACGGGCCTTTCCTCGACTATCGGTATCCCGCCGGTCCAACCAACGCGAAAATGTCGCGGCCCGCCGATGAACAATTGGCTCACGACACTAGATAGGACGTTCCATCTGGATGAGTGCTCTGCCACTGCTGGTAATTGCAGAGGTTAAGGGCATGAAGCACTCACGATACTGCACCCAATAAACATGTCATTGCCCGGTCAAGCTTCAATTGCGTTATTTGGTGATCACTTCGGAGTTCGGACGACACGGCGATTCACTGCTGCCAGCCGTCTCACGGAAAACCCCTCGGAATCAGTCCTCACGATGAAAGAAGCTTATCTCGAGTTGTCACGACAGACGGAATACAACTAGTGAGTGATTAATACCAATAAACAGGGACGACAGTAGGTATGGTAGGGATACGTACAGGTACCGCTGAAAGCAGCAACAAGCTGACCGACTATCTAATGTAGCTAGTCACTCGTACAGCTCAGCTGCTGGGCCAGAGTCCATTTTTTGCTTCTCAGCTACTCACTTCCAAGACACTACGCTCAATAGCAATTGGCCTATCCTTGCCATTGGCGGGGCGTATTTCTTTTTCCTTCTCTGTACGCATCCTTGCCCAGAGCGAAGCCCGAGAGCTGCCTCCCGGAGTACTCGTCGAACCAGAGAACCCAATCGGACACTCCACCCTGGCGTTGCCCAGCATCTTGCCCGTGCTACCTGTTGATCTCCAGCACATGCCCATCGTCACAGGAGTAGCATCGCATTGCGTGCCTAGCGGGCGGTATCACATCCAAAGAGTGCAACTAATTGCGTACTGCGTCTCTCTCTCTCTCGTCTGGAATGTCCCTTAATGTCCCTTAATTATCTACAATACAATGCCCATTGTACCTGATCTGCCGATCTACCTATCTACCTATCGAGATGGAAGATGGATCGTCACGGGTACCATGCTGATTGTGACCCAGATACCGTCATCTGTCTCCGGGTACCTGCTACGTATCGGTACCCTTAGCATCTGCCCATTATACGTACACGGATGTACCGTATGGTATCCGCAGATGGCTAAGACCTCCCTCGACGAGCAGCGTGAACGCGCGTAAATATTTGCTATTGCCCAGCTGCTCGGCCGGACGGAAACCAGAAACTATAAGACAGTACGACGGGAAGTCTCTGTGTTTGAAACGCAGGGAGCCGATCATTCACGGCTTCGAGACTTGTGTTTGTCCTCGTTTGCACTTCATCACTTCTTATAATCTCATATTATACGTACAAGCCGTCACCGTCATATAGTTTCAAGCACGCGTCGGTCTTATAACGGCTCGTGCTCCGCTGACGACTTTACTATATATTGACCTTCAGCTCTGCCTACCTAACCCCTGACTACCATTTCGTCAACTTCATCTATCCCAATCAACCCTTTCTCCCCAACAAGTCGTCTCAACTTGCCTCCGAAAATGCCGAGCCGTCTAGCCATCACGTCCATGTCCCTCGGGCGCAGCCTCGCGGGCCACTCGTTCATCCACAAGGTCGACATGGCCCATCTATACGGCTACCAGGCTCTCGAGCTCTTCTACGACGACCTCGTCGGCATCGCAGAGAAGCTCCCGGGGGGTGACACGCGGGAAAACGAGCTGGAGGCGGCCAATATCATCCGCCGGCTCTGTCACGAAAGGGGCATCGTCATCCTCTGTCTCCAGCCCTTCGCGCACTACGAGGGCCTGCTCGATCGCCAACAGCACCTAGAACGGATAGAGAAGCTGCGCTTCTGGTTCCAGCTGGCCGCCGTCCTCCATACAGACATGATCCAGATCCCATCCAGCTTCGGTCCCGCCTCGGAATTGTCGGAGGATATGGGGCTGGCCGTGGCTGATCTGCAGAAGGTCGCCGACATGGGCTTACAGCAGAACCCGCCAATCCGCTTCGTGTACGAGACGCTCTGCTGGGGGACGAGGTTTAACACGTGGGAGCAGAGCTGGGACATCGTGAAAGCGGTCAATCGGCCCAATTTCGGTGTCTGTCTCGACACATTCAACATCGCGGGCCGCATCTACGCGGACCCGGCGTCGTTCACCGGCCGCACGCCGAACTGCGACGAGGCCGTGCGCGAGTGCATCGCCCGCCTCGTCGCCACCGTCGACGTCAGCAAAGTGTTCTACGTACAGGTGGTCGACGCGGAGCGCCTTTCGTCGCCCCTGGTCGAGGGCCACGAATTCTACAACGCCGCGCAACCCGCTCGCATGAGCTGGTCCCGGAATTGCCGGCTCTTCTACGGCGAGGAGGACCGCGGGGCGTATCTGCCCGTCAAGGAGATCTCCCGGGCGATATTTCACGGTCTGGGGTTCGAGGGCTGGGTGAGCATGGAGCTTTTCCATAGGCGGATGTCGGATACAGACGCAATGGTGCCCATGGAGCTGGCCAGCCGAGGAGCGGCCGCTTGGGCGAAGCTGGTCAGAGACATGAGGTTGAGGACTGAGGAGGCCGTGGTTGATATGGGCAGGATGACGGCCTCGCTGTGATGCACAGTGTTCTTGTGGGATAATGAATTTTGGCGTTCCGGGTCTGGGTATGGGTATGGGCGGGCGGACAAGGGAGTTATTACGGCACCTATCTAATTAGTTACTGGGGCAAGCTGGGGTTTTCCTTTCATCTTAATGTCCACTACAGTGTAAATCAGTCTACTCGCTGAATACCAGATATTAACTGGTATTAGTTAGAGGTCATTTCATAGGTAGGCGGTGTATACTATCTTACCGAGTGTTCGCTGTCTATCTACGCCGTCTATTGAATTCTCACGTCGAACTCTCAACCTTTCCTCCAGGCGGTCCGCCGCCGTTCGGATAAAACATGGACAATCGTTTGTATCGGTTTGTACGGCAACCCAGCTGACAGCCGAGATCTGTGGGACGTAGCATGCCGTGCTACTCAGCGCAGTCACAGCCGAGAAAGCCGGCGACATGGATGTGTATACGGTATACGTAAGTAGCCACGACTGCGCTGCCAGTCTCAGGTCGGGCGGATTACCCGGAGAAGCACAAAACCAAACAGGCTAGACATATAATATTATCATATACACAGACTGTAGAAGAGAATTGCCTTCCGCGCACTCAATGCTAGAGACAAACCTCGCTACACTACTCTTATACCCCTATCTAGAGTTCATTAAATCAGATGTTTTCGTGATACTCAGCAGCCAACCGGATCTTTTCTTTCTCGGAATCCGCCGCCGCATCCACATTCCGTCTCCTCTCCTCATCCTGCGCAAGCAAACGGCCCATAACCTGATCATGGGCCCTCCAGACAGGGCGCGTCTCGAACAGCTGATCTATAGCCTCGAGCGGGAGGCCTTTCGTCTCGGGAATGAGAAAGAACACGAAAAGAATCGACAGGGCCATGAGTGACGCAAAGAAAAAGTAGACGCCGTAACCTAGGTCATTGAACAGCTGAGGCGTGAAGCGCGAGATCAGGAAGTTCCAGAACCAATTGCTTGCCGCTGCCGATGCCTGGCCCAGAGATCTGCCGTGCTTGTCAGTAAAAAAAAAAGATGACCTAGATAACAGCATATTCGAAATACTACAGACCTAGTGTTCTGGTCGAACAACTCCGCGTTGAGAACCCAGGGCGTCCCATTCCATGAAGGCGTGTAGAAAGCCGTCCAGAGGTAGAAGAAGAATATGGCAGCAATGCCAGCCGGCGGGATGTCATCAGTAGGGCTGTTGGCCGGATTAGCAATCTTGATGTAGACCCCAATAATCCACATCGAAATCGATCCGCCCAGCGCGCCAACGATCAGGAGATTCCGCCGGCCGAGGTGATCGATCATGTACAGCAGCCAGATGATAGTGAGGACTGTCTTTACAACGCCGAAAAGACCGGTCGTGAGGAAACCCGTGTTCTTCCCCGTGATGCCCAAGCTCGAGAACACAGTCGGCGAGTAGTAGTTGATGGCGTTGATGCCAGAGCCGTTCTGCCAAAAGAACAGCACTATTACAGATTGACAGAAATCAGCGAACAGCGCCTCGAATCGAGTTCTCACGGGCTTGAAGAAACCTACTGCTACCAAGGAAGAAGCGCCACTGCACTCTCTTTATTCTGAGGGAGGCAAATGGCTTCCAGAACCCCACCCCAACTTCCCGCCGATACCTTTCCACCTCCTCATCGACAAAGCCGACTTCCTCGATGATGTACAGCTCATCCGAAGAGAGCATGCGAATCCAGCAGAGATTAGCTACGCCCTCTTCGCGTCTTCCATTAGCGATGAGCCACCTCGGAGACTCCCTAATCCACAACGTGCCGAATAAAAGCAAGCCAGCCGGGATGAGCTGCACAGCAAAGGGGATCAACCACTGCGTGCGGGTCGCAGGCACATGCAAGTTGACGCCGTAGTTGATCCAGAAACCCACCAGGCCGCCGACCTGCCAGCCCAGCTCATAGATACCGACGAGACGTCCCCGGACGGCGGGCGGGGAGAGCTCGGAGATATAGATGGGCACGATCATGGAGCACGCGCCTACACCGACGCCGGCGAGGACGCGACCGCCGTAGAGGAGACCCAGACCCCTCTCGCGGTTGGCGCCCAGCATTAAGCCGGATCCGAGGATGAAAATGGCAACGAAGACCGCGAGCGACCTTCGACGGCCGAGGTAGTGCGTCGAGCCATAGGCGAACAAGCTGCCGAAAAAGGCACCCGCCTGGTAGAGGGACACGATGTTGGCGGAGATGAGGGCCTTCTCCGCGTCACCGAGCAGATCGAATTGGAACTCGTCGATGAACGAGGGCAGGGCTATGGTTGTGCCGATGAAGGCCGAGTCATAGCCGATCATACATGATGCGAAGGATGCCACAGCGGCCGAGAGGTAGACTCGCCAGTTGTAGACGGCCTTGGGGGTTGGCCGGTCCTCTTTGAGGGCGAAGAAACCCATGATACCGGTGATATAGGTAGGTACCTACGCCGGTCAGGTTGGTTAACACCACGCTCACGCTGCGACATGTATTGTATTATACAAAGTTAACAGCGCAATTGCGGACCCGGTCCTGTGGACGACGGGATGGGCAAGGGGTCACTGATTGATACTATCTAGACAGATCAATCACATCTGGCCCCGAGGTGAGGCGCTCTTATATGCATGTACAGGACGAACTGCAGTGCCCAGATAGTGGAAATCCGGGGCCCCAGCATCGAGTCTGGGGTCGAAGTATCCGTTCAAGTCCTCACGCGTCCGCGCCATGCCTGGGATAGAATAGACAACCGCTTTATAGAAAATCACCCCCACCGCCGTGTACGGGACATGCCATGAGGTTCAAGAATTCTGATTGAATGTCGGTTAGCGTGCTCTCCAACATGCAGAGTAAGCTTGTTGGCTCTTGGCTCTCGGGAACTGCAGCAATTGTCGATGGGCATCGCCAATGCCTGCGTGTATTGTAAGCCCGGTGGATGATACCTTATGAAATGTATTTACGGAATACTATCTAGACACTCTCCCAAATTAGACTAACTAGCAATAAGAAGCTCACACAATATTCCCAACCTCTTCATTTGCTGGCAGCAACGCCATCGCCACGCTGTGTATGTGTAAAGTACATA
Organism: Xylaria intraflava; assembly: GCA_022385655.1. Lineage (NCBI taxonomy): Eukaryota > Fungi > Ascomycota > Sordariomycetes > Xylariales > Xylariaceae > Xylaria > Xylaria intraflava. The sequence goes on along the minus strand of MU279789.1, from coordinate 158,953 downwards.
CCTAGAAGAGCAGCTGGGAAATGAATCGGTCCACCCGGGGTTCGTACCTAAGACTCGGGACGGAGGAGGAGATCTAGGATAAAGACTTCCGGTGTCGGAACTCCAACAGAAACAAGCCTTTTGGGTATTGGTCGTCACTCACGAGTCACGGCGGATATTTTTTGTGTCCAGCCCCCGTTCCACATTGGAGTCGCCGGCTGCCAAATCGGCACATTTCCACGCACTCAACTCTTTATGAGGGCCAGGTATTACATGAGATAGGGCCTGTCTCGGGAATCGGAAGTCAGAGGGCGTTTCGGCTTGGTTCAGTTACTGTACAGCGAAGGCGTCATACTATCCGTTGAGTTTATTGTGATGAGCCTAGATATTCTCCATATCGGTCTTACGTTTTAATAGCTTTCTTCGCGAAGTTCACTTGCTCTCCCGCGTTGCATCTAGAAGCAGATTCCCGTTGTGCCAAGTCAACGGAACTCACCATGGACCCTCTTCCCGTCGTCGCAGGTCGGGAACTCGATCGACACGGCTATCTCTTCGGCCAAAAGATCGCCGCGTCCCTGTCACCGCAGTTCCATAAGACCATCTTCGACGCGCTGCAGTGGAAGTGGGAGCAGTTACGTCTGGACTCGGCGGATATCCCCGGTTTCCTAGACCTGCTACAGGACCCCCAGTGCTTCGGTGCGTACCGCGGCGCAACCGCGAAGTGCCGAGACAGAAACACTGACGCAGAAACATAGGCGCGTCCGTCACAATGCCAAACAAGCTAGCCGTAATGGAACATCTGGACGAGATGACGGACGAGTGCCGCGAGGTCGGCGCCTGCAACACCATCTACTTCCAGCCCTCCGGGGACACCGCCGGCCGGCGGCGGCTCTACGGCACCAACACGGACGTGGTGGGCGTGCGCGAGTCCTTCTACCAGAACATCAGCAATCCGGATGCCGTGTTCCACGATAGGCCTGCCATGGTTATCGGTGGCGGCGGCGCGGCCCGCAGCGCCGTCTACGCGCTGAGGAAGTGGATGCGCGCGACGCAGATCTACCTCGTGAACCGCGACCAGGCCGAAGTCGACGCCGTGATCCGCGAGGGCAAGGAGAAGGGGTACGGCGAATTGCTCGTGCACGTAGCGACGGTCGAGCAGGCAGAGAGGCTGGAAGCGCCCGGTGCCATCGTCGCCTGCGTGCCGGACTTCCCGCCTCGGACGACCGAGGAGGCGACTGCGCGCGCCGTCGTCGAGACTTTCCTGAAGAAGGAGCGGAAGGGGGCGATGTTGGAGATGTGCTATAACCCGACGCCATATACGGAGCTCTGGAGCCTCGCTACGCGGGAAGGGTGGCAGGTCATGCTGGGGACCGAGTCCATGATATGGCAGGGCTTCGAGCAGGTGAGTAGTCGTATTTCCGTTTCCGGGCGATGCCACAGAAAAGTTAACGCGTATAGTCTAAACTCTGGACGAACATCGAGCTGAGGGACATGCCCGTGGCGAAGTGCAAGGAGATGGTCGCCACGAGAATATCGGAAATGACTTGAGATTGTGATCACTGATGACGGAGTTACGTGTTAAACTAGAGCATTTGTTAATTAGCGAGCAATATTGGATATTGGCACTCGGCACTTTCACACTTTGAGCCGTCGCATTTTACGTCGTGATGTTGAAGCGCAGCTCTCCCGGGAGCCTTGAAGGGCACACATGATAAGTTGGTCTCCGCGTATTTTTTTCATTTTTTCAAGACTCCCGTTAGAATAGACGGCTGTCCGTGTTCTCCCATCCTAGTTAAATAGTTAGGATTCCCCAATCAGTGAAATACAAGTACTTTCACACCCGCTCGGCGAGTCGGCGCACTTCGTAGACAATCTCATCAGTAAGGACTCGTCCAAGAACGCTCATTGCGGAGCCATTCAGCAAGGAAGCTTCCCGGCAGAACATCAGTTGTCACCAGCCTCGATTCTGTCAGGACCATTGTGTTGCAATGTGGCATTGAGTTTCCCAACCCGAGAGATTGAAAGAATTAAAAAAAAGAAAAGCGGAAAAAAGATGGAAAAATGAACTCCCCCGGACAGGCTTGAACTGTCAACCTCTCGATCGCCCTGCTCTTTTCGAGCTAGTAACAGTCGAACGCGCTAGCCAATTGCGCCACGGAGGACTTGTTCTTCTGGCCTCTTGATTGTGTTCTTATCCCCCCCGGCGGCCGTAAAATGGGCATCAGCACATCAAGCCCGAAAGATAATCAGTCACTAACCGAACAGAGTAGGTCCCAGCTCTACCTCAGACACTCGGACAACGACAGCTCCATTCCTGCCAGCCGATGATGCTCTCGAAATCGGTGTTTAGTTATCACACACTTTCCCATGTAGCTGGTGCAATTCCTTAAGAAGTTATGTTACTCTTATTGTTACGTCGTTATTGTCATTGAGCCGGGTATCATGAAGAGAAGAAGCAATCACCGCCTATTGACCTAATCCAAGCCTTGAAATTTAAGAACCCCGTGAGCACCGTGTGGCCCAAGATCGACCTTGCTGCCTTTGCCCTTCTTTCTCTTTTTCTTTTGCCTTCCTTCGTCGTCGCTGTCCGAGTCGTCTGAGTCCTGCCCGTTACTTGCTTGGTGTCTACCACTGCTCGGCTTAGACACGGTAGTTTCCATAGCGTCCCCATCGTCGCTATTGTCGTCGCCATCATTATCATCACTATCACTGTCACCACCGTCATCGTCGTTCTCCGACCCAGCCGCTGCTGAGTCCTCCCAGATCTTGATAGTTTGACCACCGCCACTTATCATGCGGCCTTGGCAGTCGAATCCTAGACCAACAACAGCCTCTAGGTCATCGTGTCGTAAAGACCCGACCACCTCCCGTTTCGTCAGGTTCACAATACGTAGACTCCCATCACCCAGGCCAATCACCACCTTCTTGTTCCGGCCCACGTCCTCTGGCGTCTGCACAATACAATCCAGGCTTTCCCCACCTCCTCTAGCCGAGTCCACAATGACCCGATCAAATTGATCGTCCCACGCCCCCTTGTCCCATAAAGTCAACACACCCGACCCCGTCCCGACAGCCACGACACCATTATCCCTATTTTTCTTGGGGCCCATGCCGGCAACGAAGAGAGAGCATAATAACTCGTCCTCCTGGTTCTCGCTGCGCACAAGTACGCCGCGTCGCAAGTCCGTAATGGCCAAGGTAGTGCCGCCCGTAGAAATCCACTGCTTGCTGAAACCGCTGGTGCTCTCTGCTGAGGGTGGCAGAGGCGTGATGCTGGAGACGAAATCGTCGTGAGGGAAATGGCTCTGCTGCGGCTTCGAGGCGGCGAGCGCGCCGTCGCGCAAGTCCAGGAGGTGGAGAACGCCGGAGTCGCATGCAAGCAGGAGAGTCTGCGGGGACAGCACGGAGAGTAAGGTGGGAGAATCAGGCACGGATTTTGCAGTCGGGACTGCGATCTTGGAGATCACTTGGCCGGTGGTGGGAGAGAAATGTTTGACAAGAGAGTCTGTACCGGCTGAATAAAGAGCTACAGGCCAATTAGCTTCATCTCCAACATTCCCAGGCTCGGGGGAAGAAGCCACGCGAATAGGAACCAAATAGGGAACTTACAGGAGCCATCGTGACTGAAGACCAAGGAGCGACAGCTGCCCTTGTGTCTGCGAGTTCGCCAGACAGTGTCGATGGTACGCTTCCCGTCGGATAAGATGCTGGCATCGGCGACATCCCCCGATGAATTGTCCGGGGTGGGCAGCCGGAAACACTGCACATGGCCCGTTGCGAGTCCGACTCCCAGGAGAGGTTCCGTCGGATGCAGAGCTTGCGTGAAGAGCTCCGAGCTCAAGGGAAGCGTGCAGAGGTTCTCGAACATGACGCCGATCGCCAATTGAGATGCTAATTGGAAAGGATTCCAATTCCCTGGGCGAATGATAACGAGAACTACCACACCATGCTTGTTCGCAGCTTGACCGACGTTGATTTGGAGGAGATGCGACTTGTTTTTGTTTTTTTCTTGGTTGACAGAGTTACCGGGTTACCGAGTTGTCGCCAGCGAGGACCTCGTGTTGGCTACAGTGCGATACCGTGTGAGCAGTCGCCACGACCCCACTGATATATCGCTGGAAGTTGCAGTGGAGTTGCCCCCTGGAGTCGTTATAATCACAGCGAATGGTCGCCTACAGCCATTGTAATAACAACGTAACGAGTGCTCACTTGATACTGTGCCGAGGTGGTCTATCTACATGGGCACTTATCTATTCATCAATCGGGAGACTTCCCATCTAGCTATACGGGATATTTACATATCTGCAACCTCGGTACAGAGATAGGTACCTGGTACCCTTCTCCGTCCCATTCAACTTCTCGTGACAGGTATGAATGTTTGCCAATTCCATGTCTAGGAAGCGGAAGACATGAAACATCTAGGTCATCTTGACGGAACGTGAAGGAGTTCCCAAGTAGACCGAACGTATGTCAACTCAGTGACGATCCAGGCTGGGCAATGAACAGCAGTCCTCAGCTTCAAGATGGTCCTCCCGTGCTGGCAACGGCTTATCTGCTTCTTGTCGATGATCATGGCCACAGCTTCGGCGACAACCATGCGTAATATCATGTATCTCACAGGGTATGGTTTCTGCTCGTTTCTCCTCCAAATCACGGTCTGTTATAATATATTTATAATATACTAATCGAGCCATATGGAGTTACAGCCAGCACCCCGTGGTCCCTGACAACGTTTCGCTCATTGCACCAATCACTCATGTTGCTCTGGCCTTCATGAATTCCAACACCTTTAACCAGGAAGAGGGCGATTCCACGTGGCCCATATTTATGTCTGTCGATGAGGCTCGCTCCAAGTTTTTGCCTGGAACGAAAATCATGATAGCTATCGGCGGCTGGGGCGACACCGGCGGTTTCGACGTAGCAGCTCGTACGGAGCTCAGTCGGGCCAGATTCGCCCGTAATGTCGCTGCGATGGTCCGCCATACGGGTGCCGATGGTTCGTTCCAAAGCCACTTTCATTATGAAGCATGAAATCGGGCATGTTTATTATTTGAATCGGGTAAATGCTAATGATAGTAGGTGTCGATATTGACTGGGAATATCCAGGGTAAGTAGATACAAATCCGCCTACGTCAAACCTTTGAAATATACGGAATACACACATACCTTTCACCTCTAAGTACTAAGACGATTGGGTCAGTGGCAATGGCGAAGACTACAAGCAAGTACCGAACGAGAAGAAGGAGTGGGAGATTACAGCATATCCCCTACTGCTTGCCGAGATCCGCAGAGCACTCGGCCCGCACAAGCTCATGTCGGCCGCCGTGCCCGGCATTCCGCGAGATATGCTAGCCTTCACACCCGACACCGTGCCGGAAATCATGGCGGCGGTGGATTTCCTCAACGTCATGACATACGACCTCATGAACAGACGAGATAATGTGACGAAGCACCATACAGGCATTCAATTAAGTCTAGATGCCATAAATGCATACATGGCGAATGGGGCGCCGGCCGACCAGATCAACCTCGGATTTGCGTTTTACACCAAATACTTCCGGGTCGAAGGGAAGTCCTGCGCGCAGAGCCCCATCGGTTGCCCCACCGGCTTGATGGAGGATCCTGAGACAGGCGCCGATTTGGGGAAGACGGGAGGTTTCTCTTGGCACGACGGCATTCCGCAAGAGGTCGAGGGGTCATTTAAAAAGGCGCTTAGTAAGGGACAATACGACGAGCAAGGAGGCGGTTACTGGTACTGGGACGAGGACGAGTCGCTCTGGTGGACGTTCGACACGCCCGAGGCCATAGCGAAGAAGTTCCCGCAAATTGTGGAGGAGAAGAGGCTGGGGGGCGTATTCGCGTGGGGTCTGGGAGAAGACGCGCCGAACTTTGCGCATCTGAAAGCGGTCAATGCAGGTCTGGAAAGCCTTGCTAAAAGAAAGGATGAGCTGTAATCTCTCGGACTTGGCGGTATGTTGCAGAAGAGACGGTGATTTGACTTCGGATAATCTTGGTTGGATTCATGCCCGTGAACTGCATAACCAGCATGGCCGTCGAAGTTCAGGCTTGAGTTGCCATGTTTAAATGGCTCGTTCGGTGAGATGGCCGACCAGACTTGGCAGCATAGCAGGGATGGTAATGCGTTGGGTTCTACACTTATTCCATATCTTCGGAATACTTCCCGACGAGTCGCCAAAGGAATTGAGAATTGAGAATTGAGAATCGAGCATATGGCAATGGCAATGGCAATGGCTTATAAGAAAAAACCATGCTGATACCTGCTTGGTGTAGTAGGTTATTGCCCTCCCCTTCAAGCTCTGGTGATCGTAGTAATAGCTCTATACTCACTACTACCAGGTATTATACATATGATGTCACGTATAACTTGGCTTATACAAAGGCGGGTCCTGCGGGCGAAGCAGATGTTCCCGGGATGACGACAATGGCATGGCGCAGGCAACGGCTATACTCACCGAGTCACCGCAAACAGAAGTACGAAGTACCCAAGATACCTATGCCGAAGTACATCGCAACCTAGAACAAACCGGATTCGATCGAGATCTATCATCTGAGATCCTACTAGCCAATCCCGTAATACCGTATGGGCACAGACAGAAGCAGAGAGCAGCCATTGCCGGGACTATTGCCTCGGTCTCTTTCTTTCAGTCCAGGATGATCCGCACCGCCATTGCCAGCGTGGCAGCCTAATGGCGCCACCTATCACGCTCCCGCATGTATCACAGGGATGACGTTGATCCTCGTGCTTTAAAGGTCGTGCCCGATGAATCGGCGGTGATCCGTCTACGTATACATGCCCGTCCATTTGAATTTCGAATTTCGAATTCCTCATCTTCGTCTTCGTCTCCATCTACCTCTTCAAAGTCTTGGTGCCTGCATCCTCCCCGCGCGAAGAGAAAAAAAAAAGAAATAATAGTACCTATTGTGTGCAAAAGCTTCATAGCCCAAACTATACATCATCGCATCCTACCCAACCGACTTGCAAGCCGATTCGCTCGCCGTCAGTTTCCATATACCCCTCCGTGATCAGGTCATTTCCCAAGCAACCACGAACACTTCATCAACAAAGGGAAAACAACCATGGCCGTAAATTTCGTGCCCATCCTCCACATCGTGGCGGCCATCCTCGCCGTCATCGAGCTTGGTCTGACAGCATATTGTAAGTCGGCACGAAACGAAGCAAGCAAGACAGCACCAACTAACACTCCCCAACCAGGGGCAAGCCTTTTCCACGGCTACTGGACACCCTCGAGCGTCAACTTCATGCTCTTCAACTCCGTCTGGTCCCTCGTAGTCCTCCTCTACATCGGCCTAACGCCTCTCTACATGACCTCTATATTCCACCGCACCGCCGCGCTCGCCCTGAACATCGTGACGACCATATTCTGGTTCGCGGGGTCCATCGCCGTAGCCGTCTGGTTCGGCGGCCCGTACGACTGCCACGGCGACCGAGCGTGCAGCGATGCGGAGGCGACTATTGCTTTTGGCTTCTTTTTATGGTGCGTCTATGTCCTCTCTTGATGATTCATTCATTTCATGTCTTATCTAGAGCGCCAGCTTGGATGAGATGTGAGGAAAGTTCTTCGTTCGCTGACCAAACCGTGTAATATAGGGCAAGCTTCGCCTTCCTGACCGCCATCGACGGCCTCGAATCCCTTCGACGTCGCGGCCACAACGTCAGCAAATCAACAAACGCCTACCCGACCGCCTAGAACCGCTATTCTCATGGCACGACTTCCACATGTGGATGAATCCTCCAAGAAGTTCCCCCCCAAAAACATTACGCCGCCCATCAGATATCGTAATTTACGCCTTTCCACTGCGCAACTCCAACCTTAATTCCTATTCCTTCCGCCTTACAATACGAATTCCTACTACGTACTCGGACCCTAATATCCCCATCGGTATGAGTATGAGTATCAAGTGTTCAAGGCCACACGACACGAAACGAAACGACATGACACGATGAATGAATGATCCATTGGGCGTCGGGGCGCATGAATATGATATGTATTCCTACATTTATCCAGGCTCAGTTTAGGCGCAACGTCTTTCTCACGGCAAAAAAAATGCACTATATAATCACGTTCCGTATTCCATACATGAGTGATTTCATATGAGCAAGGCCGAAGCGCGTTGGCATACACAGGGTACCTAAGGTAAGTTACGGTAACATACCTGGTAGGTAAGTAAATAGGCGAAGAGCTCATGAGTAAACACACTCAAAGCAACATAAACAAACACAAGATGTTAGAATTATTTGCTTTCATCCAATCATGGACACCATAGTGTAAAACGACGACGATAAAACGCATGAATGACATTGAACTAATTACACAGCCCAACTACCGGTACAAATCCATTCCCCTAGTAGTCAACCACAGCAACATAACTCAAATCCCACTCAAGCATGTGACGAACGTAGGTATGGAGGTATGTATAATACTACAAACACCGTGGAGTCAATCACCCGCCCACTCCCACACCCGCAGGAGTCCTCCTAAACACCAACAATCAGAAAAGAAAAATTGGTATCACAATCTAGATAAAAAATGTAACCGCCGCGCCGGTGTGTGGCGTATCATCCCCGTACTGTACCATATCATAACATCTCATGAATAAGTGAATAAATAATGAAAATGAAATCATGCTTGCTCGGGGAAAAGGGGAGGGTGCTAGGATCGACAACCCTGCATTATATGAATTAAACAGAGGAAGTCAAAGGTGGAGGGAGAAAACGCCGAAGATGCAAATGATTCCCCAGCACGATGATAGAAGAAAAATAAGAAAACGGAGAAGGAATTGGAAGGAGGGGGAATCTAGTTCATCGATTTGGTCTTCTCACCCCGACAATCCCCTTTCTTGCAGTCGAAATCGACCCGGTGCCACGCCGTAGCTAGGTTACCGCGGAGGTTATAGATGCTCTGGTGGCTCTCGGGCTGCGTGTTGTACGCGTCGTCGGTGGCTTTGACGACAAATGTAGTCTTAGCCTCGCCGTTGGCGTCGTCCTTGACCTCGGGCAGGACGCCCTCGTACTTCCAGCGCTTCCAGCACCAGGCACGAGACCCCTGTTCTTGCTTTGCGTCGTTGACGAGGTTCGCTTGGTCCCAGGTCGTGCCGCCGTCGAGGCTGATATCCACTCGCTGGATCTCCCGGCCGCCGCCTGAGTACGCATACCCTTCAACCTGAACTACGCGACCGCTAGCTGTGGCCCTCGGCTCCTGTCTCGGGGCCGGCGTCTTGTTCCCCTCGGGCTTTAGCCTCGTTCGGGTGATTGCGCTGGTGATGGGCATCACTTGAATGGATTTGTACTTGTCCCAGTCTTGCTTCGTCTCGTTGGGGCCAAAACACTTGTAATCTTTTCGTTGCCAGGTCGTCGTGCTCTCCTCGTCGCTGACCACAATCTTGTTCACCCATTTGACAGCTCTCGCTGCGACATGACCCGGGACAACCACTCGCAGGGGAAACCCATGATCACGTGGCAGAGGCTGGTCGTTCATTTTGAAGGCTAGGAGTACGTCGCCACGGGGGTCGATCGCCGACTCGATCGGTATGCTGGCGCCGTACGCTTCGAGGCCGGAAAACTGAACGTGTCGGGCGTCGTCGCCGGGTTCCGTGAGGGATAGACCAGCATCGGCCAGGACGTCTCGAAGACGAACGCCTTCCCATTTCGCACAGCTGATCGCACCAACAGTCCATTGAAGCCCGTTCGTCTTCTTGGCATATCTCGTCATGTCGTTACGTCGGTTGCCGGAGCACTGCAGAACAGCCGTGATGGAATACTGCTTGAAACGAGCCTTCAACTCTCCCACGGTGTAATTCTTTACTTCCCCATCAGGAAGCTCAATCGTAACGCTGTGACGGTCGGCCTCGGCATCTTCGACAACGGGCACCCACATGTGATTACGCACATAGAAGGTCTCATTGGGAGTCAGGAAGGCGTCAGCAAGCTCATCAGCGGGCGTCTCAGCATTGCAAGGCTTCTCTGTTATCCTGCGCAACCTCGTGTCCCGTTCTGGGTCCGAAACAAAGGGATCGTCGATAGTGTTTTGGGGTGGCCGGCCATTCTCCAGGTCATCTGAGTGTACCTTGCCAACGACATACTGATCCAGGATGTCGCGGACATGTTGTGCCTTGTGGATAGCGAATATATTCCAATAGGGTTCAATACAACCACCGGCAGCGCGCAGAATCACCTCGCCACCGGGATGAGCGGGGACCCAGTCCGTGATATCGTAAACCTTGTCCTCGTAGATGACCCATGGCCTTTCGGACTTTGGGCCGTGTTCTTTGATCTCGGAAAGCCGATAGCGGGGTAGTTGATCAACGCCATCATCACCGACAGGGGCCTCATCGGAGGGCGAAGGGGGTACGGTTGCCGGAAGCTCAATTGAGTTGTGGGTGACGGGTTGGAAGAACGCGAACAGAAAGGTGAGCACTCCGGTGCCCGCGACAAGGACGGGAAACGGTCGCACACGGCGCTTGGATTCAGAGGTCGGAGCTGGGATTGGGGTCGGAGCCGGGGTTGGTCCCGGCGAGGTCTTCGGGGCATGTTGCTGGAGAGCTACTTGGACGGTGAAGGGCCTTGAACAGCATTTAATCAGAGGCGGTGGCGTTCCAAAGGCCTGCCAGAGTCGATGGGCTCGTTGAGGCCGAGACACAAGTCTGAGCAGGTCTTGACCAGCTCGGGCAGAGAAAGGAGCCGACATGATAAGACAGCTACGAATGGACGGATAGACACATAGTGGTAGTTCGTCGCCCCCGTCGCCTCCGTCGCCGTCCGATGGGTGATGAAGGTATAAATAAATATGAGGCCTGATTAATAGATTAGGTAGCCCGAGATAGCCGGACAAGCAATGTGACTAGAGAGGAGTACCATAGATAGGTACAGTGGCGGTGTGCAATAATAGAATCTCAGCACGAGGTTGTGGTAGCCGGCGGCCAGACCGGAAGAGAACTGACGATGGTCGTCGAGTCATGAAGATTAGAAGAGATGCCGGCACAGTCACAGTACTCCGAGGAGCAGAGTGAGTCAAGAGACAAGAGTGTACGTAATGGAGATGCACGAAGAGGCAAAAGGGGGTTGAATTGTCGCCGACGAGTGATGGCTAGCAACCGGGGACGTAGATAGCGTACAAGCACCGCGACGTACACGAAAGAGAAAGAAACCGGAGACGGCCTGGACAGGAAAAGGGAAAAGGGAAAAAGGAAAGGGGACACTGCGGAACACCCCGAATTCAAATATGGAACGAAAAGGTGCCCGGGCTGCAACGTGGACCCCGGGAACGCGATGTTCGTGAATGATGATCGCGGATAAGTTGGGAAAGCATCCGGTCCTCGGACGGGACTCGCTATCTAGGGGAGATAAGAGACGGCGATGCTGTCACGATTAGGTACAGTAAGTGCCTCGATAGAGCATGTGACCCTTAATAGCCGGTGGATTCGTTAGGGAGATGCCCCTGGTAGCGCATAAATGTCTAGACCGGCAAAGTGGCAGCTAAGACTCGGCATTTCCAATTGCGGGCTACTCTGCCTGCTATCTAGGGACCTCAGTAGCGACCCTATCTAGATAGACACATACCCGAGGGTCCACCCCGGAAATCCTCCTCGCTGGAGGTATTCCGAACGTACGGTATCATACCCGTCGGTAGCCGTCCATCCACTTCTACGAAGTCCTTATCTACATGGTAGATAGGTACATACCTCCTATCGAAACCGAGACCGTAGCTACAGTGCGTGAGATCAGATCTTTACACGGCTAGGGAGAACGTGGTGTCTAGTGCGTAGTGACCCGTAGCTGGCTGTGTTCTAGTGTGCCTAGTGACCTGACCCAGTTACCCAGGCAGTAGATGACGCTGTAGAATACAGTTTATTGTCGAGTCATATACACTGTATCTTACCTCGGTGCGCGGAACACGAAGCGAAGCATCGGCGACAACCATATTAGTTACCCTCCATTCTCGTCGCCGATCACCGTGCCCATACCCAAGTGATTTTCATCTTCTCTTCCAACCCGTGCCCAATGTGTGCCACGCCTCGCCCATCGCCCGTCCTCGCGAGTTATAGTGTACCTAGGTATACCCAATACCTCATATTCGTCGCTAACTCGCCATCTGCTGGCCACCATCGCGGCCCCTTTTTGTATAAGCCGATAGTGCCCGCAAAGCTAGCGAGTTAAGCCACCCGTTCACATAACTTAACTCCATTGGGATACCGACTGTCGTCATCTCTTGCCATACCGTTGTGCGTGCCATTGAACTTCTTCGCGATGTCATCGTATCCGTGCGACTCGGCGGATGCTGATCCGTCGTTGCGCCCACGACTCCCATTCTGCCTGCTTTGACCCCCAACGTGAATCTGGGTTTGGGAACGACCGAAGTGCCCGCGCATCTCACAGTAACCCATCCAGGCTGCCCCTATTCCCCGCGAGAATCATGACTTGACGAACAGACTCTGGATTCTGCAGGGCATATGATTTGACGACGGTACCATAGGCAACTGCATGGTGCCCATGATGCCGCGAAAAGGCATAGTCGGTGGAGGATGCTATGGAATAATAACTAAATAGCAAGGGTTGCCCGTCCACAATATTGACGATGATGTGTAAATGTATGTATACCCTTTTCCAGGGAGGTACTTCACCTGATCATTCAAGCTCACCCAGGGCAGTGAGAGCACAGAATATTCTCTTAAGATTATATTATATTATCGGTATGTTCATCAGAATACTATGGCTTTCGTATACTAATTGCCGAACTGACTATGTGGTAGGTAACCGCCGCTATATAATGTACACCATCTTGGGATGAATCATGGACAGGAGCTTCACCCAGCCCTGGAACCCTGAACAAGACATACCTAGATGTCCGGCCTTGTCGCGCATCTGACTCCCTTGCATCTCAATGTCTAAACCACTGCCATTAATATGTCAGGCGTGGCTGGCAGACCGGCCTGTCGCCCGTGCCGTGTGCAAGCAATTATAGCAGCTAGATACCTCTTGCATGACCCCCTACCGCCCGGCCATGCTGGCGACAAAGGCATTCCTTAACCAACCTCACCGAGTCCACCTCGATGAGTCTCGCTCACTTAACGGACATGCGACAATTGGAGGCCCTGACATAATACGTCACAGGGAGGAAGGGCTTAGGATTACGGCAATGGGGTGTATATTTCACTCTGGCAGGGGATCTTTTCCTACAAAACTTCGATGGCCTGTCTTTGTGATTGAACTTGAGACATGAGGATATCGCCCTCCACAACTGCTGAACTCCTTGTCTTATTTAATCCTAAAGCAGAAACTGAGAAAGGCCCTCGTCCTGTTAGGCACGTTCTCTGCTCCTGAACCATGGCAACGAACCGTGAACCCCCGAAGTCCACCGGCAAGGTCATCCTCTTAGAGGCAAAGCAGTCGTTTGCCGATCTCTTCAAGTGGAAGCAGAGAGTCATTGTCATAAACGAGCTTGGCGAATCTCATACGGAATGGCATGCACCAGCGCCTCTCCGGAATCCCGTATCGCTGATCGCCCAGCTAAGTGGTAAGGACTGGATATATTTCTTCCTAGGATGGTTCGCCTGGGTCACCGACATCTTCGATTTCACTGCGCTCTCGATCCAAATTGTCAAACTGTCGGAATACTATCACACCTCTAAAACCCATCTCACCACCGCCATTACCTTGACATTGTTGCTCCGATCCGTCGGGGCCGCTATCTTCGGCCTTCTAGGTGACCGTTTTGGTCGAAAGTGGCCTCTGGTCTTCGGCTTGGTTGTAATCGGTACGCAACCGGTCTTGGCTTTTAGGCACTGGCTTGGATGCTGATACCCGGCTCTAGGTTTTCTTCAGATCGGTACTATCTATGCTGCCACATTTCGACAATTTATACTCGTTCGAGCGCTATTCGGCATCTTCATGGGCGGTGTATACGGTAACGCTGCGGCAATGGCCTTAGAAAATTGCCCGTGGGTGAACCGATGCTCTATCGTATACGTACAAACTTCGTGGCTTACCGTCTTTGTAGGGTAGAAGCCCGCGGCTTTATAAGTGGTCTGTTTCAGCAAGGCGCTGCGGTCGGTCTTCTCCTAGCTGCCATTACGGTCCTTGCTGTGGGCGGCGGCGCCAACAGCTGGAAAACCGTATTCTGGGTAGGGTCGGGTCTGTCTTTCAGTGCCGGTCTCCTTCGATGCTTTTTTGCAGAATCTAAGCAGTTCCGGGAAGCCAGGGCTTCTGGGGAAAAAATCACGGCGTCTGATATGTGGAAGGAAACCAAGGAAATGCTGGCGAACGAATGGCGTATGACCGTTTATTGCTCCATTCTCATGACCTGGCTCGGCTACCATGGCCACGCGGGCACAGATAATTACACTACCTTCTACCTCGTACAGAAGGGTTTGGATAACAGCGCAGCCATGCGCGTTCTCATTGTGGCGAAGATCGGTAGCATTCTCGGCGGTCCCATTGCCGGTTATTTGTCTCAGTGGCTAGGTCGCCGAAGGTCGATCATTGGATCTAGCCTAATGAGCGTCCTTCTAATTCCGGCATTGATTCTTCCCGAGGGCGAGCGCGCATTCTCGGTCGCCGGCTTCTTTCTGGACTTTTTCACCATAGGCATCATAGCGCCCATACCAAGTAAGCACCTTTCAGACGAAATGCACCATAAACCCTTCCCTTCATCAACTAACCCTGATGAAAAGTTCATCTAAGCGAGCTGTCGCCATCAGCGTATCGGTCCACCTTTCCCGGCGTCACGTATCAGATAGGCAACGCTATTAGCTCGCCCGGTGTGCAGATAATCAACGCAATTGCCGAGTCGCATTTTGTGCGAAATAAAGCAGGCGACAGAGTCGAGGCCTATGGCCCAACCATCGCCATCGCTCTGGCCATTCTAACCGTTGGCATTATAGTCACGATCGCCGTCGGCCCTGAGAGACGTGGTCGTGCTTTTGTCGGTGGACCAATCGGTACCAACATTCACCGTGATACGGAAAAAGCCGTTGGTGCTGTTTCTGTGGATGAGAAACCTCCCTCCGCCGATGTGAAGGAGATTTGATCAGGCAAGATGTATTAAAAAGGACAGGACCTAGTCCGGAATTTTCATGGTTGGCTCCAGGCTAGTCTAGGACAGAAAAAAGTCGCATATGACTTTGACGAACTGATTATATCCCTCTAGCTAAATGGTGTAAGAGGTGATCTGTTTCTATCCGAGTACCAGACTCCAGCGGTATATGATTAGCCGCCTAAATATGAATGAACCATGATAATATCCCACCGGTTATCAACTAAATTAACGAGCTCCATCCAACCAGTCTGATTAAAGAACCCTCTACACATGCGACGCGGTGACGCGACGGCACGTGCTAAAGTGCAGGAAGAAGGGCAACGGAATCTCACATTGTCTCCGTGTGCTCCTCCTTCGAGGCCTTCTTCTCGTCGGAGATGTCGTTCTTGCCTTCGCCACTCCCAAGGCCCTGCAGCATTGCCGTCAGCCCGATTTCGCGGCTGATCTCCTCCATGCGCTCGGTGTCGGCCTGGGCTGTGCCCTCTGAGCCGAAGATGGCGTCCTAAATTTGTGTTAGCGACAAGTGGCGTCAGTCGTGTAAATACGGGTGAATTCTACAACGAAAAAAAAGGGGGAGGCGGAAGGGGTTGATTGAGGCTACCACGTACCATTTCTTCGAGTGTCAGCCGTTTCGTCTCGGGGACCTAAGTCGGACACGAGCGTTAGATCGGATCACATTAAGATGAGGAATTAGAGGAAGGCGAGAGGATGGTAGATACGTACGAAGAACCAGATGAATACGGCGCCGAGGTACGTCAGCAGACCGAAGATGATGAAGGTGCCGTAGCCGATTCTGCTTAGCATGATGGGCGTGACTTCACCGACGACTAGATTCGCGGGTCAGTGAGTCAATTCTCAAAGAACAAAAGATCAAAAGGAAAAAAAGGAAAAAAAGAAAAAAAAAAAAGCGTAAGAGCTTACTGAAGTTATTAGCCCAATTACTAGAAGCACCAAGCGTGACGCCATAAGGCCGGGAACTCAAAGGCCAGATCTCCGCGACGATGATCCAGGCGCAGGGGCCCCACGAGTATCCGTAGTGCATGACGAAGATCCAGACGAAGACGACGGCGGCCCAGCCAGCAGCGGCCTCCGAGGCCCAGCGATTCGTGTCCTTCGCAATTATGACGGCGATGATGATGTGGCAGGTCGCCATGCCGATGGCACCGATCGTGAGGGCGGCCCTCCGGCCGGTGCGGTCGACGTAGAGGACCGCGGGGACTGTGAAGATGAACATGACGATTCCCACCACGCCCGTTGCTAGCAGACTGGTTGTGTTGCTGCCGAGACCTAGGTCCGAGAAGATGGTCGGGGCCTGGAATGAGACGTGGTTGTTAGTACTTGGGTTCTCTCTCGGAAAGGGGCATGGGAAAGAAAAAAACCTACGTAGTATAGCACGGCGTTGATTCCGGTCCATTGCTGGAAGAACATGGTGACCGTTGCGATGACGACGCGCCGGAACATCGCTTTCGTCTGGAAGAGAGATTGCACGGCTACGAATTGTAGCTTGATCGTGTTCCAAGTTGTCTGTTCTCGGAGGTGGGGGAATTTTTCCGCGACTGGGGTAGGCGGTCAGTCTCATCACATTCATCCAAAAAAGGGGGTGATACATACTAGTTCTCTTCTCAAACTGAGACTGCGCCTTGACCTCAAGGAATTCGATCTCAACGAGTTCATTGTCGGCAGAGAGTCCACGGAGACTGGCCAGGACACGGCGCGCTTCATCTTCTCGGTCGTGATGGATGAGCCAACGAGGGGAGAACGGCACTTGAAACCCTTGCGTTAATATTCAGACGTATTGGTATGTAAAGAAGAGGGGACGCACTAAACAGCATTCCGACAAACAGAATGATAGCAGGGAAAAGCTGAAGGCAGATCGGCACGAGCCATGCGGCGTCCTGCTGTTTCCCGAGCATCGTGCCGCCAATATAGTTGGTACCATAGTCGATCCAGAAGCTGATCAGGATGCCGAACGTGATGGCCAGCTGCTGTAGCGCGACGAGGGCGCCACGGACTTCCGGCGGCGCGACTTCGGAGTTGTAAATAGGAACGATGGCGGCGAGCGAGCCGACACCCATTCCCGTGACGAACCGGCCTCCGAGAATCACGTTATGGCCACCAGTCTGGGCAGTAGCTTGGATGACAACGCCTATCATGAAGACCGAGACCGCGATGAGCACACCGTATTTACGAGAGAGTATTTCGGCGATGGGACCGGACATGAGAGTTCCTATCCAAGCTCCCAGTTCGAGAATAGCCGTCAGCCAGCCCTTCTTTGTTTGGTCGGCGCTAGGGTCCAGCGGGTCATAATCGCCCATATCTTCAAGATTGCCTTATCAGTATATCTGCTGCGCATCGAAGATTGGGGCGGAGGACACTGACGAGATTGGAAGGACGGCATGACCAGGATACCGGAGAACATGCCCTGGTTGTAGCCGTACAAGACACCGCCGATGCAGGCGAAGAGCGCAATTCGGAATACCTTGAAATTCTTGACCAGAGCCATGGGGCCCGAAGCCCCCATCATGTTCTGGCGACGCTTCAGGGCGGCATCGTAAACGCCGGCGTTGTCTACGGCCGCTCCCATGGTGGGCTAACGTGTCCGGAAGATATCGAGCGGCTCTATCTGAATGAAATATTACGTATCAAAAGCTGAGCTGAGAAATGGATGGCTCGTGGTCTGTAATGATTCTGAGGAGGTAAGAGCACGGTCAAGGCTCGAATTTCCCAGTCCACTGCTGCCAAAGATGATATGTAATGGGCTGGTTGTATAAGACCACCTGGAGCTACTGCGGCAAACCCAAATCGAAACCTCACCGCCTGGCTTGCCTACCAGGTCGAGAAGAGCGTAGAGTTATATACATAGGGCGTAAGCCGGTGCAACGGTTCACAGTATGGGTCATGCTGAACGGGGATCTCGACATCATCGATGTGGGATCTGCTTCATTAGTCCCGGGGATGGGATAAGATTAACCGTAGTGTTAACACACCATCCCCAACAATGCGAGTTCATCCGGGGCAATTAACAAGAAGAGCTGTTATGCAGATCTTCTGTTATGTACGTATCCTCATCTAGCTAGATGTAGTTTGGACATTTTTACAGCTGGATGGCGTTCTCGCTTTCCTAGAAGCGTGAACATTCGGTCGAGTAGGTAATGTTATAAGTTTACCAAACCCATGGGGTGCAGCTCGGCGCGGGGAAGATACTCGGTACGCCTAGTGCGGCCGGCGATGGAGAAAATGTCCGGCCATAACGGTGATTCGTAGGATCATGACGGTAGCCTGTAGGTAGATCGGCGGGGTAGTGTAATTCTCTAGAGCGTGGCATTTAGCCTAAATGGCTCTCACAACCCAAGCAGCGTTGGCAGGTTGGAGATAATGTTTGGGTCTTCTTATGGTTACCGCTATTGGGGTATATTAAGAATGTAGCTAAGACGCGGTGCCTAGAAGCTGGATAAAGAACGCGGTCTCGCCGCGGCTGTCTTGAGACAAACTCCGAGGATCAACTCAACGTACTAAGTAAGGGGAGGTTATGGTAGGGACATGTTTATTTCCATTAGACGGCAGTCATACGAATGTCGTTCGGCTCAGGGGCCTACAGAACTCGGCAGATGAGCGAAGAGCGGGATTTGAGGAATTTGTTCATTGCCGGTTGTCCGTAAGAGGCTAGAAGTACAGTGCTAGGGCATCGGATTATAATAGTGTAGGAGCCATGCTCTAACTAATAAGCAGACCAAAAAGATTGTTAGTACTGGAGAGAAATAACCGGGTGTAGTCTGCCGGGTGACGGGTTGAATGGATAAGTTCATTTTGTAGCGAATACTAAGCCTACTGGGGTAGCAGGATGTCAGCACGGATGAATATCGAGTCAGGCCATGGAAGAGATGGAAACAACAGGCTAGAAAATTTGTTATAACTGCGGTGAACGGGTCAAATCTTGGGCGACCTTGCAAGGGTGAATCGATCGGTCTGCTTAGCACGGCGCCGCTCATATCGGTAACTTACTAACTATGTAATATCTTGCTCGCCAATCGCAAACACGCGGCGCAACATACATCAGGAGATAGCGGCCGCGCATCCGAGAAGCTTGTTCGCATAGGTCATAACTTATGGGTAGGATGCTGGCGTCACAGGTAGGCATAGGTAAGGAATCTCTGACGAAAGTAAATGAACCAACAATGTGTTTACCCGACAGCTGACGGTGCGATGAAAACCCAGGCAAGCGAGACAGCAGTCAGGTTTCCGACGACGTGGGACCCGAGGCCCAGAAGAAGGGCGACCATGGCGGCGGCCCGTGAAACACAGTGTACCCGGCAGCAGCGTAGGGCTGGACAGACGAAGCCGTAAAGAACATGTTCCGAAACAGACGAGGTCATAGATCTTCGTCGCCCCCAAATGGAAGCGCAATCTCCATAACGCCGATGAATCGGTTGCCACAGCTACAGAGATATGCTGATGACAAGGTGTAAGTCGTGGGCTCAGGCCATAGTCGAGGCATACCTAGTATTAAAAAAAAATAATAATATGAAAAACCCGTTGGATTTTAAAGCCCCCAATGGTGACGGATGATGCTGCCCTCACCGGTGTTGTAGTTTGGATAGGAGCAAACACTCACTGAGCCAACCTGTCGCTGTTACTAGATATACCATAGAAGAGACACGTCTTGAAACGAGATTCAATAAACATGATCTTCACGCCAATAGTGTCCTCTTTGACTGGGAATAAGAGGCGGGACTAGGTATAGGTAGTACTTCTCCATGAAGAGGCGGAATACACTGGCTCGCTCGTACCCAATGCCCATTCCTGCGACAAGAAATGGGCGATAATTCGAACAAGCGAAAATGCGAGGGCCTTGGGAAGTTCCCTGCCAGAACCGAGAACGAAGCAGGGACTGTCACCAGAGAGGGTAAGGAGACGGAGTTTGGTGTGCGGCCCCCACACGCGCCCTGCGGCTTTTCTGGTGATGGTTGCCAGTTGCAACTTGCCAGCCGGTGCAGTCTGCAGATCTCTGCTGGATCGGTCCCTCGCCCGTAGGGCACCATGATGCCATGCCGGATTGGTATGTGATGTAGCATCAGCGCCAGTGTCTGAACCGACCTGAAGGATCGAGGGCCGGGGTCGAGCGGGACGGGCAGAGGGAAGACCCAATGGACGTGAGGACAGGTACTTGCCTGGTCCACTGTCACGACGCTCTCCACCGCAGGCTTGGCATTACGGCCGCCCGGCCCCACGCCCCCACGTGCTCCGATCTGGGCCACTCGGTTGCCGAAGCGAAGAGGTGCGGCGTTTATGCCAGCGCGCTAGCCCTGCTGGGCATGGCCGCGCGCTGGCCCTGGCCGCTATCCCACGGCCATCCACTGTATGTGCATTATGTACTTTAGATAGATATCTACATGCACAACACGGTGCCGGCCCGGCAAGTCCGAGGTACCCGCCTAGCGCCCGGTACCTCTCCGGCAGAGACCCGGCCTTACATGTGAAGGGGAGAGCCGTACAGTCTGTGGATGCAGAAAGATGTAGGTATTACGGAGTACTTCTGCTTGCCCAGACTGCTAGCGATGGCAAGTGAATCGAGGCACTCTTCCGGACCACCTTGCACCACATTACAGTGGCTCTACATTAGCTATGTGTCAGGTTGGCACATAGACGCGCGCCTCTGTCCCTCGACTTTCTCCGATCGTCATTCTTCATCCCCTCACTCCGCCTGTTCGCTTCTGCATCGTCCTCTTCGGCCCTACGTACTGTTCTCCTCTTTTCTTTCGTTTCCGTTTCTGTTTCCGTCTTCTCTTTCCTTGCCCCATTCTGTTCTCCCCCCTTTGCCAAATCAGACCTGCCAAGTCGCGGGAGTCGTCCATGTCCGTCAGCCAATTCATCTCGAATACTGCGACGCGCACCTTATTAGTCGGCATAACTCCAATGTCATGCCCAATGCCCTGTCGGGTCCCAATTTTTCTGCAAGGTACCGTGGTGACGGCGGTCCGTCTCTGCTTGCCTTTAACTCGTGCTCGAGAAGTATCCACTTCGGCTCTTTTGAACACTCCTACGACCGTGCATCTGCACTCTGTCGATTTCCCATAGTTGCCCTGCCCAACGTCGCAAACACTTGCCTCGACATCACGTTGTCTGCGTCTTTCGGTGTAGATCATGCTTGAACTTGTCCCTTAAAAGCCGGAACCCATCCGGGGTCTTTTCGCATCTTCTGGTCGGTGTAAGGGTACATTCTTGTGATAGTGATGACTATGTACCGTTACCAACGCTCACTGCCTATACAAGTGGTTATGGTTACATGATGTATGCAATTCGCTTAGACGAGCGAACGGCTGTACCTTCAACTCCGGAGAAAAAAGAAAAAAAGAGGAACGCCAAGCGGCACGGTTACAGACTAGCTCGCGGACTTATATGTGTGCCGATAACCAGTTTTGCCCTTTTCGACAATGGGTTGTGCGCCTCTTCCGCGATTATCCCATTTTATCGCGCGCATAAGCTGCAATAGTACCTCTTCGCAGTACCAACATCTGCACAGGGCTGGCGGCTAATGGGATCGTCCGTACCTTATTCTACACGATTCTATTTTTGTACATCGCTCCATCACCTACACCTCTCTCGACACTGTCGACACGACCTCCGCTACACGACCTCCATACTTACTGGCCCTGTGTCCCTTCTCTTTGGTAGCATATCTAGTATAGCCTGTAGATGTAGCAATGGCAAGATCTGCCCCCAACCAACGTCTCCCCCCTTTTCTCTCCCAAGCCTTGTATGCCGTGTGTGGTCCCCGTTCCGTTTATACTGTACAGGCGCCTAGCCGCCTCGGACCACCCCCCCGGCGACTCTCTGCTAACCGCCCAGCTCCCCAGACAAACGCCTCTCCCGAGGTGCCGCAGCCAATATCAGCCGCCCGTCTAGCGTATATCCGCTCGTCGAGAGACCATACACGGCATTGCTAAGTTTCATCGTCTCGAGTTGCGTTGCTTCCCCGCGCTTGTCAGTCGCTAGTTTGATCTACGTTCCCTCGGTTATCCACCTGCGCGCGGTACCGTATAGACTCCGGAGTGTCGTATAGGCAGGGGACGACGAGGGGCCCGGCGAGCTCTTGGCTCCACGAAAAAGGCTACAGTTTCACATTCAGAGCCTTGGGTTGCTCTAGTATACTGCGGCGATGGAACCAACACGTTTTCTTCGCTCGCGTGGGCACTGGGAATGGCATGAAATCTCCTGTCCCTGGTCGTGGGCCGCTCAGACGGTTGTTTTATAAGTAGAGCCGCCCATATCGCGACCTGGGCTGCCTCCCTTGTTTTACTTTCCCCCTCCCGGACCCTCCTGCAAGACCATCAAACCGCCCGTTTCCTATCGTCTTCGTTTTTTTTCCTTTCCTACCGTTCCGGACTGGTTTTCCTTTTCCTTGTCATTTTCGGGGTTTTCCTTTGCCCACTCTTTCCAGCCTTCTCACTTCCCCCATTCGTTTCGTCAACCTCATTCGTTTGATACGAGTCAGGGATCTTTGCGCCTAGGGGAACAATACGGCAGAATAACCAAGACAGCGAGAGAACGAGAGATAGAGTCAGACAGAGAGCGAGGCAGACAGACAGTCAGACAGACAAACAGACAGAGAAGCAGACAGAGAGAGAGAGAGAAGTGAAAAAGAAAAAAAGAAGAGAGTAAACCTGCTTCCATCGACGCTCCCTGTTCTACCTACCGATCCACCTCACCCTCCCCTCGCCCATAGCAGAACCAGAGATAACCTGTTCCCGTCTCTAATCCTAATCGCCACTGTCTCGAAGCCGATGTGTTCCCACGGATCCACGGCTCCATTCCCCTTCTAAAACATATACGATTTTCGCATACATACTTTGATATTACTTTCGTCGTCACTTGTTGTACCCCTTTCGTGAAAATGCCGAAACACACCCGCTCGTCAAGCTCCACCCACAACCGGTACTCGAACCCCGTCCCCGTGACCCTGGCCCCGTCGGCCATGCCCATCACCTACGGCACGCGACCGGCCCCCCTACCCCTAAACACGAACATCAACACAGGCTACTACAATGCCGTCCCATCCACGGCGTCGGGCGCGGTCCCCATGTCGACACAGGCCTACGAGCCGTACCCCCCAGCCGTCGCCACCCAGCCCCCTCCGTCCATGCCACACCGACCCTCCTCTGGCGCATGGTCCCAGCAGGACGACCAGAACCTGCTCACGGCCCGCCAGCAGGGCCTGAACTGGGCCCAGATCCAAGGCGCGTACTTCCCCAACAAGTCACCGAATGCCTGCCGCAAGCGCCATGAACGGCTGCTGGAGCGCCGGGGCTCCGATGACTGGGACGCCAGGAAACTGGAACGTCTCGCCAAGGAGTACATGAGCATGCGGAAGGAGATCTGGCAGGGCCTGGCGGCCCGGACGGGGGACAAGTGGAGTGTTGTCGAAGCCAAGGTATGTATATATGTGCACACATAAGAATCAAAGAGAGCGCAATGCTAACGCAAGAGAAAACCTCCAGTGCATGCACAACGGCCTCAAGAACCTCAATTCAGCAGCGCGGTCCGCGACACGCCGCGAGCGGCTCGAACAACGCCACGAACAGCGCCAGTCAATGCAGGGGTATGACGACGACAGCGGCATCTCCGGCATCGTCCTGACGCCCGTGGATGATCTCGACGCGTCATACAGCAGCCCCGAGACGGCGTCCTCGAGCTCGCACTCGCACAACTCGGGCGGCAGCGGCAGCTACATGCACGCCGCCATGGCGCCAATGCCGTATAGCAACGCCGCCGCGGCAGGCTACGCGTCGAGCTACAGCTCCTCCGTCTCCTCATCTGCCGCCCACGGCTACGCCATGCACGGACACCCGCACCACCACTCCCAAGACAGTTCGCCTTACCTGGCCAACGGGCAGCGCCCGCTCAGCGCCGACATGGGTATCGAGGCCATCATCAACCGGCCCGGGAACGGTCGTGGTCATGGCCACAGCCGCGAAAACGGCTCGGTCCCAAGCATTTGAGGGGGAGCACTGACCGGACGACATTTTCTTCCTCCTTTTGAATTTTTCTAGACTCACATGACTCTTGTTCCCCGTCGAGTCTGCTACCCTCTCGTTTGATATTCTAGAGTTTCGGTGAAAACGCGAGGCGCGGGTCTACGCATACATATCTTCTTGGCATGTTTGTCGGCGTTTTGGGCACGGGACGGAACGTCCAAGGAGGGCGTTTAACAAGGGAATCGCCACTTGCTTACCTGATTTTTTTTTCTGAATTTCGGAGTGGCGCTTCCAAGGAAGGGCGATGAATGGAATATCTTTCGATTCATGAATTTTCATCTCTCCCCCCTTTTTTCTTCCATATTTTTTCCGATTTTCCGGATTTAATCTTTTTTCTTCGCCTTTCCTCTTTCTTCTTTGATTCTTTCTTTCATTAATCGCCTTGGGACACGATGAGATGACGAAATACCGCGCGTGAGAAGGGTTGAAACAATTTCTCCCGGGGATTGCGCTTGACCGTCTTGGCTTTAGATCACGATTCCCCTCTCGTTTTTTTCTCTCTTGGGCATGACCTAGGCCGGCAAGCACAGCACAGCATACCAAACGGGAGCTCCGCACCGCTGGTTCTTGTAAAGGCAGCATTCATTTTCCTTCCTCTAGGAAAGGATCACAAGCGATATACTGTACACTATTTAGTTATCGGATAGATACCACGGAACTGCTAGGCGAGGCGGGTGATTGGAGAATAGGATTATCGCCGGTAATCGGATAATGAGGGCAGGTCCGGTAAAAAGAGGCTAGAGCTTGTTGCAATTTGAATGAACAGAGCATCTTGAACATAGTTGGAAACTGTCGCCCTTGATCTGATGAACGTACCAAGTAGTCCCATGGCTCACGGATTGATTCTGCATGACCGATTTCATTGTTTGTGCATTTCATAGGCAGGTAGTATGATACAAGTTGAGACTGACGCCAAGTGGTTAATCCCGACGTCACTTAGATTCGATATGAGGCGCGGCCGCATGAGCCTCGGCATCGACAATTCTGGCGCTGTTTGGAACATATTCGCTTACATCCTCCTGGTCATCGTCGTATTCATCGTCGTCGTCCGGGGTCACCTCTCCCATGACGCTCCTCCAAACACGACCCCACATACCCTTCTTCTGCGCAAGTGCCAGTACCATGACGGCAGGCAGATGCCAGACGCTGGCCCAGAACAACCCACGGGCACTTCCCTGGAAGCCCTCATGTCGCCAAAAGCGCACGGCCTCACGCGCCAACCAGACGTTGACGGGTAGGCTTGTCACGGCAAAGCTCCACTCTGTGATTCCGGCGGCGCAAAGGCCAATGCATATGGGGAAGAAGGCAAAGCTGTACCTGAGCGCTACGCGGGCATTGCGCGCCGGATTGATCCAGCATAGCATCTGATGTCCCGCCGCCTTGTACTCTTCACGTATGGTCCAGGACAAGGCCATGAAGTGTGGAAATTGCCAGGCGAAGAGAAGCGCAGCGAATAGCCAGCCCCCAACAGCTTCCGGAGCCAAAAGTAGCTCTTGGAATGAGCCATCTCCCGTGGCATACTGTCCCGCCGCGGCTGCCCAGCCCATTAGCGGAGGTATACCGCCTACAATGGCGCCAGCCCACGTGTTGAGCCAGGAAACTCGCTTCAACGGGGTGTATATTCCTGCGTAGATTGCTATATTTGCAGCGCCGAGAAAAGCAACAGTGGGATTGACGCCAAAATAAAGACCGCCCACACCAGCCATCGCAGCAAAAGCAGCAAAGGCCAGGGCTTTGCGCTGGGAGATCAGGCCCCTCACTAGTGGACGATTTCGGGTTCGGCTCATCATGGCATCCCAAGCGGGCTCGTAAAGCATGTTGAGGGTGTTGGCGCTTGCGGAGCAGAGTGTGGTGCCAATAGTGAGAAAAGCAAGCGTCAAGGGCGACAATGAGGGTGTATCGAGACCGATGGAGGGC
The DNA here is from genome assembly GCA_022385655.1 of Xylaria intraflava. Lineage (NCBI taxonomy): Eukaryota > Fungi > Ascomycota > Sordariomycetes > Xylariales > Xylariaceae > Xylaria > Xylaria intraflava. The sequence goes on along the minus strand of MU279789.1, from coordinate 132,951 downwards.
GAGAGAAAGTCAGGCACGGGGTATAACGCATAGGGTGCCATGGCGGATAGTACGACAAGAACCGTCAGGCGAGGTTTCGAGAGTGAGAGGAAGAGAGAAAGTTGGCGACGGAAGGAGCCGAGATGTTTCGTCGAGGCGGTGGTCAAGATGGAAGAGGCGTTAGTCGGGAGAACCTGTTCTGTTACCGCTCCCCCGTCCCTGGATGGAGACAGAGGCGGAGATGAGGCATTGGTTGAGGTGGAAACACCCGAAGCGGGGTCCCGTGCCGCATCCTGTCGCAATCTCTGCTGTCGCCGTCGATGTGGTAGGAGATGGCGGGAACCGTCTAATTTGAGGTCATGACTATTGCTGTCTCGAGGCGTTTGTGATGATACTTCATTGGGGATGAAGTAGCCCGCCTTCAAGCGCGTTGACGTGGACTGGTAGGCTCTTCGGAAAGGGGCAGCACGGGCAAGCGATCTGGATGATGGGAGTGAGTGCCTCGGTCTCGATATGGGCACGAATGCCAGCTGCTGGCTGCATCGCCAGCATAGATTGTCGAGAACATGGAGGCGGAACACATTCCCGGCCGGCCGAAAGCTCATAATGACTGCAAGCGCATGGCGCCAAAGAGTGATGTTCTCTCAATTGGACCAGGGGCACGTCATATCTCCCGGTCAAAGCCGTTGTTGGATGGGTGAGCCGGCGGGAGCGGAGGCCGATGTGATGTTGATTTTGCTGAATCTGGTAAAAGCGGAAAATTCAATTGGCTGCACTGCGCGTACGACGATGTACCACATACATGCATACGCAGGGGTATGTGCATAATGTGCCTTGCATGATGCTTAACCGTTGATGTGCTCTGCAGTTATCCGCTACTATGGAGATACCGGATACTCAGCCACGCAGAAGTGCTGCCGTTTAGGGAGATATATCGCTCTGACCGTGAACTGCATTGTGTTAAGACGTACAGGCGGTGCACATGAAGGGCATTATGTAACTATATCGAGTGAATATTTAGTTACTGGTATCTACTATGTATTCCGTAGTGTCCGTAGTAGCCATCCGGAATAACTTCGTTCGAGATAAAGAAACTCCTCTCCGTCTGCTTACCTACTTCTACGGCCGCGCGGCGACAGACTAACATCCAGGTTACGTTTATCCAGAGATGATAGCAACTATCTTTCCCCAACCTGTCACGACCAGATAGGGCGTTCTCCTATTGGCAAGGAGAACATCTAATTGAGATGATATTTGTTGTCCAGAAGCGGCTGTGGCTAAGCAGATTGAACTAGCAGAGCAGGGTTTGGGATGATTGTGCAGATAAGGCCGTCTTCTGCCATTGGCTTGGCAGGTTTAGACGTATCCATCGCGATTCATGGCGATCCCGAATCGGCACACATGCGAACCGGGTATAGCAAGATCAGCTTCGCATAACAGGGGTCCGCTCCAGTGGCAATGCCCGTGTGTGTCTCTATCTATCAATACCTACGCGGCAAGACAGCGAGATAAGGATGTATTGAGCTGCTACTCGTAGGTTGCCCTTAGGCAGAGACGACATGACAAGGACCTGTGAACTAACGACTGACTGACAAAACCGCTCTCACAAGACGACCGACCTATATAATTATAGGGCCCGTCTTATCTGTGCCAGCAGGCCGGAATTTTGCCCTTGCCCAACCCCTCGTTCAAATCTTCTCGTTTTCTAGAAATTTTCAAGAAAATGAAGGGGCCATCCGCAACTGAAATCAGACGAAGATGCACATCTCTACACTCATGGGAGCTCCCCAAGCAGCCGAGCACTCTTGCTCCGCCGCACGTGTGGACGAACAAGGACATGGGTACGCGCCAATGCCCTCCTGCTGCGATGCACAGACTGTTTGCTTGGCGGCAGCAGACTGACATAGACCGCCATAGATCCGACTCCCATAGAGCAACAGACCTGGGGCATGTGGAGTATAGTCGCCTACTGGGCCACCGACCTCCTGAACTTGGCAGTCTTCCAGACAGCGTCCGCAGTGCTTGCCGTTGGCCTGTCATGGAGGGAGGCCATCCCTATCATGTTCATCGGTAACCTTGCCGTCGCTGTCCCGGTCGTGCTAAACGGAGCCATTGGCACCAAACTCCACGTGCCCTTCTCTGTCATTGCCACGAGTAGTTTCGGGTACTATCTACGCTACTTCCCCATCGTCAGTCGTGCTATTCTCGGTATGTTCTGGCTTGGCATTCAGGTGAGAGAACCCAAGCCGAAGAAATATAAGAGAACAGCCAAAGGGGGGATTCACGGTGCCGAGGAGTCTATCGCTGACTTCAACTGTACGAACAGAGTGTAAATGGCTCGCAATGCATCACAATCATGCTTCGCTCCTGGGCGCCGTCATATAACGACATTCCGAATCACCTCCCCGAATCCGCCGGCATTACCACACAAGGGTTTATATCCTTCTTTTTATTTTGGCTTATCCAGTTTCCCTTGCTCCTCATACACCCGACGAAATTAAAGCCACTCTTCTGGGTCAAGTTAATCGTGGCCCCGATAACCTCCCTAGCTCTCCTTGGCTGGGCAGTCCATAAGGCCGGAGGCGGCGGCCAGATCTTCGCCCAAAAAGCCACCGTAAGCGGTTCAGGTGAGTAATTACCTTTTATGCATAATATTCCCAGTGCCATTCCCCGAACGCGTTAGATATTGTGTTGTGATGAGCACACACACAACGCCCGATAGCATCCATGAAGTAATGAAGGTAGCAGCTGCTAAGATCTCGAATTAGAATATTCCTTCTTATGGCTCTCCAGCATGTCGAGCGTGATAGGCGTGTGGGCCACACTAAGCGTGAACATCCCGGACTTCACACGTTACGCCCACGGCGGCAAAGGCCAGATCATCCAGCTTCCCGCCATGCCGCTCATTTTCACCATCTGCGGTGCCATCGGGATCGTGACCACGTCGGCCGCCAAGGTGTTCACGGGCGAGGAGCTCTGGAACCCACTGGACATCATCACGCTATGGCTCGCCTACGGGCCCGGTGGCCGAGCCGCCGCATTCTTCGCCGCGCTGAGCTGGTTCATCGCACAGGTAGGCACCAACATCACGGCGAATTGCATCTCGGCCGCCAACGACCTGACCGTGCTATTCCCGCGCTGGATCAACATCCGCCGTGGCTGCTTCATCGCGGGCATCATATCATGCTGGGCGCTGGTCCCCTGGAAGATCCTCGCTTCCGCCAACACATTCCTCGACTTCCTAGGTGGCTACGCCGCCATCCTAGGTCCCATAGCAGGCATAATGGCCACGGATTACTGGCTCGTGAAGAAGCAGTGCATCGACATGCCGGCGCTCTACAACCCAGACGGCCGCTACAGATACACAGCCGGGTGCAACTGGCGAGCCGTCGTCGCCTTCATCGTCCCCGTGGCGCCGCTGCTGCCGGGCATAGGCCTCTCCATCAGCGGGCCCAGCGTCGTGCACATAGACGCAGGCTTGGCGAACCTATACACCTTCAACTGGCTCTTCGGCTTCGTCACGTCCATTTTCATCTACGCAGTCCTCAACTACCTGGCCCCGGCCAAGGAGACGCTTATCAAGGAGACCGTATGGGACCTCGATCAAATGGTCATCGAGGCGTACCCGCGCGGGAGCGATGCCGAGGCGGCATACGAGAGCGGATCACCAGGGAGCGAAAAGGAGTCACAATGAAAACGGGCATTCGGCAATTAGAACGGGTCTAGAGGTAGAAACTATCTAGAAGCAGAATTGGAATTAGAATCGGTAAGCAGCGGCGTATTTAATGTGCTCTTGGTGTCAGCGTCAGCGCCAGCAGCGTGAGGGGATACCATAACCGCGGGTATCAGTAATCTGCTATTCCATGAGTCAACACATCGATGTACGTAGCGTAGATATGTTTCCGTTTAAGCCAAGTAAAAACTTAAAACCCATGCCTAGCCTGAAGTAGATTTCGATATGTCCGCGTTCCCTCATGGCCATTCTAGACCATAGGTACCTAACCTGATACCATCCCAACAGTGCCAGCAATATCTAGGCTGCCCATTTCAAAAAACTGCGAATAGAAACATCGAAGCGCATATCTTTCCTTTTTTTTCATATTAGCGAATATATAGGCACCTATAAGTACCATGCAAAGCGTGAAGCAGCAGAGTTGGCCAGCCGACCAAGCCTCACAACTTGAGACTATACTCCTCAACGCCTTACAAACATATTATCTGTCTACCTGCTCACATATATGAAGCCAATACCCCCCAAACAGAATGAAGCATAAAGCCCAGCCAACGCCCATAGCAACTTCAAAGGCTAAACGAGGACGGCAAATTAATTCCAGGGCTATACTTCCACCATCTAAAGGTGAATACCGCCACACATTTTCTCTCTTCACAAGGCGCCAATAGCTTGTACGAGAACATCCAGGCTCCTCCCATCAATATCGGCGCTCTTCCCATCATCGAGGAGCGCCGCCACATCGCTCAGAAGGCCTAACGGTATATAGCATCCCTCTCTAGCACGCTCAAGGCTCTCTTTGAGCCGACTAGTATGTTCCCATTCTCTGGCAGCCACCTCAGCGCGCTCAATCACGCGGCTAGCGATGCCACACATGGCTGCGCAGTGCATACCGAAGCTGCCCTCGGCCACGCCATCCTCGAGTTTGTACAGGAATGTGACGCGCCTGTTTTCGTCGTCAACGTGAATCTGCATTCGTTTCGCCCGGATTTCCGGGTGGTTTTCAAACTCCGTGGCAAGAGAGTGATAGTGAGTCGCAAAGAAACCGACGCATCCGATATGCGTAGCAACATGGTGCAAGACGGCTTGCGCCACCGCCACACCGTCGTAGCTCGAGGTGCCCCGACCCAACTCGTCCAGAATGACAAGCGAGCGTGGTGTCGCCTCTGAGAGGATTTTCTTGGTTTCTGACAGCTCAACAAAGAACGTCGACTGCGCCGCGAAGATGTTGTCGTTGGCGCCTAGTCGGGACATGATACGGTCGCAAGGGGTAAGGCGTGCTGTGTTAGCTGGCACGTAGCAACCAATCTGGGCCATGATAACGGCCGTACACGACTTGTGCGTCTTAGTATGTGTAGACCAAAAGTACAGTATGGGACTAGCAAAAGACTTACCATTCGGAGAATTGTAGATTTACCAGCAGCATTGGCGCCCGTCAGAAGGTTGATTTTGGCTGAATCCCCACCAAGGACGATATCGTTAGGAATGAAGTCATCTACCGTATTGAGCATACAGGGATGTCGAAGTTCAGTAAACTCAACAACGCTACGTTCCTCATCGACAAAAACAGGTCGGCAGCTGGGTTCGCCCAACGAGGAAGATGCCTTGGCAAGACTGACAAGGCAGTCAAGCTGGGACACGATGTGGATAGCTTGCAGCCAGGTCTTATAATCGACATCAAACCGCTTGAAAAGGCGAAGTGAGACTTCACGAAGTAGCTGCGAGTGTGTCTCCTCAGCCTCCTGTAACTTTCGCACAAGCGCCGTTAATTCCTTAAAGTAGTAGCGCTTAACACTAGCGGTTGCAGACATCTGTTGCCAGTCCTTGGGGACCTTGACCGACTTGGGCACTTCGATTTGGTAAACCTCCTTACCGATGTCAGTGAACTTGATCGACTTGGCTTTCAATTCAGCCCGTTTCTTGTCGAGTAAAGACTGCAGGTCGTCCTTTATGTCGATGATTGTGTCGTGACTGCTATCGAAGTCCTCCTCAATCCCACGTTCTGGTATAAGAATTTTCTCTTCCCGGGCCTTTTTGCGATCAAATGCCGACTTCCAGTATGATAGCGGCTCTTTGAGGTCTGGCATAGAGGTGATGAGACGGTGGATGAGACCTTTTCCATTACCAAACGCGTCCAGAAGGCTCATAGTGTACTCAATCTGCTCGAAACCCTCGACAACCTTGACGAAGTCCTCGGCCCGACAAGCGCCGGCATGTATCCGCGACAACAGACGTTCAAGGTCGGGCATCTTGGTGAGTTGGGATGAGAACTGCTCGCGAACACTCACGTCTAAGTTAAGCATATCCACGGCGTCCAGCCGCTCGTTGATTTTCTTAATGTTACAGAGCGGGTGACACACCCACTGACGAAACAACCGCTTGCCAAATGGAGTGACGCAACGATTGAGCAGAGAGAACAGGGTGCCTTCAGCACCCCCATTGACAGAATTGGTAAAGACTTCGAGGTTGATCAAGGTCTGACCATCGAGTATCAGCGTGCCGTTCTTGTGAATGGGGTTATACCAAGTGAAAGTGCGCTGAGATAATAGGTCGCGCTCAATCTTGAGTACACGCAGGTACTGAATAAGTGCACCGAGTGCAGACATCAACAAGTCCTTATCTTTAGCTTCGGACAGAGTCTCCGGCCAGGCTTCTTCGCTTTCGTCTTCCTTGTCGTCTGAAGCAAAGTATCCGTTGCAACCAAGCTCGCGATGGGTCAATTCTGAGTCCCAGAACTCCGTTCCTGGCTTCAAATAGTTCCATATGGTAGTTGGGGAAGTGTTATTTTTCAAGATGCGTAATGCTTTGGCTGATATCCGCGACTTTTCAAGTAGAAGCTCTCGCGGACTCGTTTGAGCGACCAATGTTTCGAACTTGGTCAAACTGGGGTCATCCTCAAATTCGGAAACGAAGAACTGGCCAGTGGCAGCATCCACAAAGGCAACGCCAAACGCTGGATGGTCGTCGATGACAGATTCCTTAATAGCTACGCAGTATGTCGCCGAATCATCTTGTAACATGCTACCGTCGACGAGCGTTCCGCCGGTGAGAATGGATGCAAGTTCACGACGGATGATCTTTTCCTGCTTCTTTGGCTTGCCATCATCTCTCTCGCGCATCTCCTTGCCGAGAGCTGTCTCCATCTGTTCAACCCGAGCCACCTTGAATCCCTTGGCAACGAACTGATTCTGCCACATCTCCAAGGAGCTTTCTGGAACGCCAACCATACGCATGTTGACACGATCTGTGAGTTTCAAGTCGAAGAGCTGGTGTCCTATGGTTGCATCATTCTCGTATAGTTCGTAGAACTTACCCTTCTTGAAAAAAACCACCGTATTCCAGAGCTTCTGCTTTATCTCCCAGTACTGCTTCTCAAAAGCCGAGAAGTTTGTCCAGGCCATGGGTGGTATAAATACGGTAGATGGGTCATAATCGGGGTGATCTGGCGGGTGACGATTGATATCTTTGATCTGAGCAAGCCAAGAGTACCGCTGTTCGGGCTCACGTGTGTGTGCTTTTACTTTACCTGCTGCTTGCTTTGGCGTGGGGGCTATTCTCGGTTTAACAGGATCGATGCTATCGGGGTCATAGGCCCATTGCTGGGCGGTAGAGGCAGAAGGTATGTCATCCAAAACTTCATCTTCGACTTCGACTTCGACGTCAACGTCAACGTCAACGTCGCCGGTTTTACTAGTAGGTGGCGACGCATGCGATCGTTTTCGCGCCGTTGGGGCCTTACTCGGCCGTTTTCTCTTTTTAATTGGAACGTCCGAGTCATCTGAAACTACAAAGTCGGCCATTTCATCTTTTGTCGCGGCAGTCAGTATCTGAGCAATTTGTTCCAGGGAATACACGATCTTCGTAGTGGACGTACCGTCTTCCTCGATGCTGTTACCATTGTCTACCTCTTGGTAATCATCCTCATCGTCTTCGGCAATGGCTTTGGCTCTCTGGCGACCGCGATGTCGGGAACGAGATGCCTCAAGCGCAGTGAAAACGTCTTCATCGTCATCTTCGTCTGAAGACTCGGCATAGCTAACCGTCCTCTTTGCCTAGTATAGATGTTTTAGCGATTAGAGGCAGGGCCTAGCGTTCGTAACGAAATATAGGGCAGATCATACCTTACGCAAAGGACTACTGTCCATGCCAAGCTTAGCTGGATCGATCTGTGTCTTCACGAACACCTTAGCGGCTGCCATAGGCGAGTGCAATAAGGAATGGGCTGGCGTACCTTCTTGCCTCGGGTGACGGTAGCAGAATCATGATTCTCTTGAGAGCTTGACGGCTCGACGGCATCGCTGCTGGGAACGGGTGTGATATTGGAGAGTTTCCGGCTTTTTTTCAGCTGGAGCGAATTGGATTTCTTCGTTTCTTGGAGACAGGACGTGCGCGCCGAGGGTAGAGTGGTGGGCGTGGTCGTGGTAGATTTTGAGGGCGCACTCGGGGAAGATTTAGCGAAGAAGCCCAATATGCTCTGTTGTTTGCGGGCGCCCGTCGAGGCCGAAGCCGAACCGGGCTTCCTCGAAGACGACTGCTTCGCCGGGGTTCGTGTCTCACCCATCTCGATGGACAAGCGCGTTCTCCTCGGTGTATATGTGGAAGCTGGCTACCTACGCATGAAGCAAATGTTAATAGGGAAACCAGATGTAGAACGGCGGTTCAGTTACCGCATGTATCATACCACGAGCAACAAAAGTGACACAATCGTATGGATAATTCGTCTTGGTTATGGCGAGAATTCTAAGCAGTAATGGTACAATAAAGGGCCTGTAAAAGAAAAAGGAAAAATGCGGCTTCTCTCTATCATGAAATGTTCTAAGTAGTCCGGAGTGTCAATTAAGAGAGGGGGCCAAGAAACGCGGTCGTGTAAGTACGCAAGACGCGTCGGGCTGTTTAATTGATGATTATTATGGATTTCAGCCACAAATGCGATAAGCGCCTATCTACGCAAGTAACCCGTATATGTATGTAACGCGTCTATCCTCCTGGTTAGTCGGCCTACTCTGATGTTCGGCCACCCAGAGGGACCACTCGCCCAAAGCAATTCCTTGTACGTGTTTCGGTGGGATGGGTGGCCGGGAAATGCCGTTGGCCGTCGGGCACGGACGTATATTTCGGTCGATCGGGTCTGTACGGAATACTTCGTCCACTCAATGATTGACTACAACGCGGTATACCCGTTCTCTTCGCCACTCAACCGACTGGTATATCTCTTTGCTGACAAGGTCGTTGTTGTTCGACCCCTATCTCAAGTACACGATCTAATGACCGTCCATACACACAATTATAGTACTGTTCTATCTGATAGCACCCATGACAGATAGCAACATCAACGTGCTGGGTCCCATTCCCAAGACCAACCCTACACCGGCACTGGATGTCGTCTAGGAGCATTACGACGTTTGTCTAGGTATCCAGCTATATCCAAGGAACTCATGTCGGTTATCACTCCGTTGCGAGATATGCAGACATCATCGACAAGACACATTATGGTGCACTTACCTACAACTAAGGGAAATAATGGATAAGTCAACTGTCGGTATAGGGTGCTCAGACTCGGGAGGCCAATGTTCCTGCTTGTCCTTGTCATCCCGCTCGCAAACGTCCATCGACAAAGGATGTGACCTTCAGGTCGAGGAAGTCGAGGTCATGACAAAGGGGATTCGTCCGAAACCAGTAGCCCAAGACAGCTACGCCGGGCATCGCAAGGCATCGATGCTTTGCTCGTAGGCTTATCCAGTGGACTTATTCACTACTTTACATCTTTAGAGCCTTCGGCGGCTCATTTTGCGCCTTCACTGCGAACCTAGCCAAAGCGACTCTCAACGCTACGCGTCCGACCCAGTGCTCAATTCGGACCTAGGTATTACCGATACGCCTTGTCTGGGGTTTACATCATAATCACACTCTGGTGATCAGAGATGGCATCTGAGCCTACGGACGGGGAGGCGAGCGGGGTGCAGAGAATGCGAAAGGTGCGCCTGAAACTCAGGTTCACCAGGACGCCTTGCAACATATGGACAAGCGCACCCCCTACAGTCCCTGACAGTGTTATCATAAGTGAGAATCCCATTGTGAGTCGTTACAAGCCAAGCAGAAGACCAGCTCCCAAAACCACTAGCAACAAGGCCATCAAAGACCAGAGCTGGCATTCTTCCAACATTGACGCGGCACCTGCTGTTGGCTTCAATGCTACGGACGTTGCAAAACACAACACCAAGGAAGACTGTTGGGTAGTAATAAATGGGCGCATCTGGGATGTGACAGGTAGATACGCCCCTTGATTGATATATAAGAATAAAAACGTCTAAATAGAAGCAGAATGGCTCAATGTACATCCGGGAGGTTCGGACATTATTGCGAAATTTGCCGGCCAAGACGCTTCGGTTGGCTACAACTCGATGCACACGCCCGACCTGGTCGCCTCGAAACTCACCTATGACAAGTTCAAGGGGCACCTCCATCATAAAATGCCGCCCGCGGAAGAAATGAAAGAGAACATGGGTGCTGCACCTCCGATTACGCCTGGGATGGAGAAGATCGGAAGCCCGATGAAACCGCGCCCGCCGGTCACGCCGAAGATGGATATAGAAGTAGATGCTGAATCTTCCTTGAGCGAGAAGGGCCCAGATGATCCGATGAACAGAGTATCTAGGCCGCTCAAGAGACCAGCTGATTATTCGCTGCATATGACCCATGGATGGACGATAAATGACGGAACATACGACCCCATGCCTCTAAGCAAAAGACGTAAGCGAGATGTCCCGTATCCAAGCTTCATTAATTATACATACCGCTCGATGAATGGCCTATCGAGTCTCCAGCTGTCCCACAATGCTCCTATCTCCCTAAGTGCCCTGGACATCGCAATCGATCACGTGTGGAAGAGCATGCCACAAGAGGTCCGCCAATACTTGCACATCCCCGTGCCTAATGGCCCAGCACTCTGGGGTACCTGCGAAAAAACCGCGAAGACCATGTACGAGAAGATGAACCAGAAAGGCTATTCTTCTAAAGATACCCAGGAGGTGGCGCACAGGGGTTTCGCCAACCTGAAGAAGCGACCGTGGATTATTTGGCCCCTTTGGATCGAAGACCAATGGGGTAGTGACTACGTTACTGTCATATGGTATTCGACCGCCGGCGGTGATAAAGACGATGTTTTTGATCAGTTGGTAGCCTACGCTATCATCGATCCCCGTCGTTCCTCGGATGCCGACGCTGATGGCCGACACCACCCGATCAAGTGCCGCAAGGAACGCATCCGAGACCGCCTCTTCGAGTATTGGGGTAAAGCAGGTATCAATGCGCAGAACGCTAAGCTCATGGACATACATTGCAGCCCCATGCCGCTCCATGAGGCGACATCCGGAGAACGTTGCTTTGACGTTGTCAAGACCCTCATTCATCAAAGTAAGTGATATTTCCATGTTGATTCCCGTTTCGTTTGAGCGCCTCGGGGCGGGCTTCCTGATTTGATTGCGTTTTCTTATGTCGAGTTCTCCCACCACCTCAAGATCACCAAGGTGGCAAGTAAATGCCAATAGACTGTTAACATAATGTCCTTTAGTCATAGATTGGTACACCAAGGGAAAGAAATTCTGTCCCAAAACAACCATCACGAGCATGCAACAATGGGTCAACCCGTACCAGCAAAGAGTCGAGATGGCGGGCATCAACGCGTGGATACTCATGGCGTCCTTTGACTTTAACGCGCGCATAGTGGTTGAAGCCATACTCCCCAGCACGCGTACCGTGGTTGTCGCTAATGGCAAGAAGAGGGTGCTGAGCAATTACGACCTCGCTGGCCCTGAAGATGACCAACATATTGCCTCATGGGACTACCTCCTCCCAGCTGATAGAAAGTATACGGCTCCAACAAAAACCGAAGGGTAACGCCCGCTGGGGTAATGCGACCAAAGACCCGGTATATCGGATGTGAACTGTATTGGAACCTTCCCACAAGGTAAAGGCTTAGGTATTATGTAGACCATGATATCATGATAGAGCTCGTTCCTTGGCTAGAATACCAATAGTTGTAATTATACAACCCCAATAAATAGGTATCGATGCCACACCCGATGAGAGTCTCCAGATTATCTAGGATAGACAACGGAGAGGTGTAACCCCAAGGTCAGCCCTGGAAAACAAGAAGTAGATGCTGAATATCAGATAGCACGTTGCACATGGCCACGCGACGTCATCCCTAGAATTCAACTGTTGCTCGCGACGGACAACATGCCGAGTGTCTCACCAAGGAACACCGTTTCCATCCGAAGAGCGTGCCCAGAACAATGGCCCGGCAGCCCTGCGAGCAACAACTGCAATACCCGAGCACAGGACGTCTCACTCCATCTCGAACCGATGTCTTGAAGTTGCCAGCCCGGACCTAAGAAAAATACGTCACCATACATGCCGATTCATGCGCTTGAATCAAAGGGCTTGAGACAGGGTCGCGGAATAATTGACATCGCGCTCTATTGATCAACTCCGGCCACAGTGGCGAGTCGCGACACTTTCCCCTCAGCTTTCTCGTGTCTTAGATGGGCAGGTGCTGCTACCATCTATTAAGGGGTCAGAAAAAGGGGTCTAGTTAGTTCTGCCAAGCACGTAGCGTAAGTGCGACGGGTAGCCCACGTGCGGGCTCGCAGGAAGCAGAAAGAAACCGGGTGATATGTGTGTCAGGCGAAGTTGACCGACCAGATCCAATACCCGAGAAAAGGCGGAACATGGAATATCTACCACTACGCCAACTTTGACCCAAAAAACATGCATATTTCCGTCGCGATGACCACCCCCGTACCACGCCGCCGGACCTCCTCCCCTTCCGCAGCGCGGTCCATACAACGACGCCGTCCCGAGAGTGCGGGACGTGAGCGTAGAGCAGAGCGTGCCAAAAGGCTTGGCTCAGGCATGGATATGCTATATTAATAGCGTATGTAGTGTGATGCCTATGGCAAAGATTGGCTTTTCCAAAAACCGCATGACCGGCTGCGAGGTTACGTGAAGAGAAGACATGTCCCCGCGTAGATCACACTCGAGGCCGTCGTGCACTCACACACCTACTACCTAACCTGGCCTGGCATCCAATACGATGACACCGTCAGCTCTTACGACCGAGCCAAGAAGATAGCAAGGCTTATCCGGATGCTATAATCCTAATAGATACCAAGAATTTTGCTAAGTAGGTACTTACCTAGTAGATCATATTCGATATTCGATAGACCCCGTCGGCGACAACACTGGCCTCAGCCCTGACTCATCTCTCAATTTCCAGTTACTAATTTGAGGCTTATTGTACCTACATGAGCATAGTCACCTTCCTATTGCAGCGTATTCACAATACCGTAGTCAGGTCCGGCGCCGCGACAGTCGCACAGAGGGAGCGCTCACACAACAAATATGAAGCCGCCCGCAAATTAACAAGAAAAACCTGCCGTCCGGCAACATCGACCCGGTGCTCAATGTGTTTCTCGCCAGCCCTAATGGCGGGTGTGACGAAGCCGCAGTCAGCTGGGCGGAGAACAATCTCCCGAAGACTCACAAAGAGAATGGGCAGTGTCACCGTCCTTGTGGACATCTATCTACCTACCTAAGTATGGTATGGTAGATACCTACACGCTTACCGAAAAGCCCGACGATATGACAGAGTCCGCCTACAGCATCGAGCGAGAGGGTTCAACAAGAAAAAAAACCAGGCTCGGTCAATGTTATTGAATGCGATCCCTCGAGCCGAGCTAATACCACCAGCAACCCCCTCCAAGGTTCGCCAATAGCCAAAATGCCTGCTTTCCCGACCCCCCCGGCCCCCAGGCTTGTAAACCCCGCCTTCAGCAGAACACGAGCGCAGCCTTGATGACAGCAGGTTCGACGCGCCGGGCTCCCCCAATCGCGGACGGGCGGTAACCAGCGACGGAATGCGCGTTGGGTGGGATCAGTAAGCACCTCCAATGCAATCTAATACTGAGTAGGTAGTATAGTAGAGATGGTAATTGGCCTCATGAGATGGTGGTGGGGACACCTTCGCTCCCAACGCGATGTAAGGCGAGAGAGAGAGAGATATCTGCCACCCATGTTACCCAGGCATTGCCTATACTCACGGTCGGGCCTAGATCCTAACGAGGGGTTTTCAGCATATGCGGTAAGACTGTGGTGTAAGAGAGGATACCTAGCCGTGAGCTTACCAACCCACTTTGCAAAGCTAGGTCGTTGCGGAAGGGTTGACCGCCATGTTGTGTGAATTCTCTGAAAATTTGACATGGAGGTTGAGCCCGGCTCAGCTGCATAGGAGAGCCTACGCGGGCTGGCGACGGCAAACGCTTACTGCGTATGGGTGTCTTTTGCATAGGGGAGCACTGTTAATTTGCCGTAACAATACCGTTTGCTGATTCAACATCATCCTCAGTCATCTCTCCATTGTGGAAGTGAAGGCTACCCTATCTCGTCTTCCATGTAGCCGCTCAGCAACTGGAGCCTTCAACCTTCTATCTAAACAGTGGCCATTAGTTCTTAATGTAGGCAGCCCGCTCGCATAAACGCCGCAGCAGAGACACAATTACTGAGTAGGGCTGCCCGCCCACGCAGCGCAAAGAGCGAACTAGGCATCTAGCGCTGTCTTGGTCTGATGCCAAGACATTCTTGCAGACTGGGTTCTCGTAAACCGGGTGCAGGCCGTACCGCCGGGCTCTGATAGGCCGGTCTGACGGGTGACAGCGATGTCAATAGCGTAGATGGCTTCGTTGGCGCTGCATGTTTATCGCTCTGGGCATTTTACCCAGCGAGGTAAAGTACTTGTGATGATCGCGATGATCTCGCGGCTACTGCTGCACTCAAAAGGCTTGTTTCTCGTGCTTTGGGGCCCATGTCGCGTTGATCATTGATCAATGGCGACCGATCATAACTACGGAAACTGGACGGATAAAACTTGGTGTTCACCACTCTTTTCCTCGGTAGCATGTCTCACGCTTCCCGCTAGCCGGCGGGTACCCTACCTACCATACACAGGATGGTATATTCAGGCTCTCAGCGACTGTTCGTTTGAATACTTACTCCAGTCATGGAGGGTTACATTCTGTGCCTTACCCCTGGCCAGCCTGATGGCGTCACACATGTGACGAGGACACTAGATGCGCAGTATTGTCATATCTCATGCCTTTACTACTAAGTACTATGTGCGGACTTCATGGAAGTCGTGTGTCGACTGTGGCACGACGTGGCATGACTTCTCGTCAACTCAACTCCTCAACTAGGTACCTATTCCCGTAGCCCGCTCCTGAATTCTGGGAGCTAAGCGGGCTAGGGACGTAGCGTGCGACTATGCTTCAAGTAGAAATAAAGGAGATCTCGGCAGCTCGTATCAGAGAGATTAGAGAACCAATTTAGCGTAGCCGGGATGAGTTACAACTTACAGCTTTCCCTTGTCTGTATTCCGTTTACCCTACCCTACGCAATACATTCCCTACTCAATAGACCCAGGTATCGCCACATTGGCGACACTTGGTAGACACTTGACGCCTCGCAACCCTTACAATTCTATCACGCATGCTGTGTCATAGATACCTCACACCAACGAAAACACCTTATCCTGCTTGTCCGCACGCGGCAATTGCAGAGTCTACCCAAGACGCTGTCCGCACGCACGAAAACAACAAAGAACACACACAGCTTACCATGACTGTGCCGTCCTACCCGCCCTGATTTAGAACAACAAAGGTGAGCTCTAGCCGGATGCGGTGCCAGTGTCCATGTACACTGTGATGGGGTACGGGGCGACCTCGGTAGGCAGGCCTCAGGCGCAAAGAAGCAGGTCCGCATAAATTCGAAATCCTCGTCAGCGCGGCGCATCATTTGGGTGCCTCTGACACCGCTCAGGTTAATACCGTTAAGTTACAGGTACCTGCTGTGTTATGTGTTGGTAGATCCTGTAGGTCCTGTAGGTCCAGTCAGTGAATAAATGCCCGTACGAGACGGTAGGGTGCGGTAACGTTAACCCATCTGACCCCATTCTCAGGGCGAGCGTGGATTTGCCTATGCTGGCCAATGCCAAGTCGCCAACAGACAACCAGGCCCATCTGGGAAATGAGCTGCATCGACACAGCCCGTATGCAGGGGTAGGATTCGAACGATCTGAACTTCGATGACATGTCGCGCGCGACTCGCTCAAAGAGGTACTACTAGATACCTAGACAATACCACCGCAATAATCCGTGTACCGTGTATACCTGGTACGCCATAGGTATCTCTACCCGCCACCCCGGCCGCAGGAAGCAAATCCTATTCAGGAACTAGTGCGGCTAGCCCAGGTCCGTTGACCAGCCGAGAGTCTCGTATCGTATCGTTCGCCCCGGCTCGCGCCTGAGAAACGAACGGCGGGTTTGGCCAAACGTGTGGAAATGCGGGATTGGGTGTGGGTCGACGAGCCCCTGATCGCTATTCTAATAATAAGCACATGAGGAAATAAATAACAGCGGCCACTCCCCTGGGTTGGGGATCGACTTGCCAAGTCTTCCTACGTCGACCGTTCCTCTTAGTAGCTGAAAACGACGACACACCGACGATCATGAAGATATCCGCTGCTCTGTGCGCGTCCGCCGTGACCGCCGCGACCGCCGCATCCCTCCCCGTCGAGGCCCGTGCCGATGAAGGACTCCCGCTGTCCGTCTTCGGCCAGGTAAACTCCGTAACCCCTGAGGAGGCCGCCGCTGGACTGGACAAGTTCGGCCTCCCCAAGCGAGGCGCGCCGCAAGAGCCGGCCTGCGAGGGTCTGCCGCTCGAGCAGTTTGGTTCCGTCCACCACGTCGAGCCCGCCGATGCCAAGGCGTTCAAGGATTTGGGAGGAAACAACTTCAGCGTTCTGCCCATTTTCGGCCCCGGACACGAGCTCAACCTGCAGTCATGGTTGGACAAGGTCGGTGGCAACCTGGAAGCCGGCATTCAATTTATCCAGAACGGCCTGAAGAATGGGACGAAATCGATGGAGAGCACCGTAGAGAGCACCGTAGAGGGTGCCGGGAGCTACGTTGTCGAGGGCGTCGATGATCTCCTCGGGGCCAGAGACACCGGCGACTGCGCCAACCCCAACATCCGCTTTGAGTGGGATGACTTTCAGGAGACGGACAGACAAGCCTTCGTCGCTGCCATTCAGTGCCTGATCAAGAAGCCGGCATCCGGCCGGGTCGACAGCAGCTCGAACCGATACGAGGACTTCGTTCGCCTTCACCAGAGCTACGCCCCCAACATCCACAGCCAGAGCACTACTGTACAGACACACAAGTTCCTCCTATGGCACCGCTACTTCTTCTGGGCCTGGGAGCAGGCTCTCCGTGACGAGTGTGGCTTCGACAGGGCGATGCCCGTAAGTACTTTTTTTTTTTTAACGAATGAGCCCTCTCCCGCCTGACCCCTATGTTGTGTATGTTGGCTGTGTGAGAGCCTCGGAACAGGCCCCTTTATACAAGTCTCTTTCCACCGGCCTCTTTCTACACACCTCACGATGCATCTTGCGGAACAGTACACTGACTGGCTGTGATAGTGGTGGGATGAGAAGAAGTGGGCTGGCAAGTTCGAGTCGTCGACGCTCTACACTCCCGCCTACTTTGGCACGATGTCTGGCCCGACCAACGGCGCGGGTACGTGCATCAAGGATGGTGTAAGTGAAGCTCCGTGACAAGGACTCCCCTGAGGACTCCCCCGAGGGTCTACATCCAGGCCGCATGCTCATTTCTCTACAGGGTTTCGCCGGCCTCCAGTCCAACCTGGGTCCCGCCTACACCGTCAACAACCCCCACTGTGTCCAGCGAGCCGTGAACGAGCAGGTCACCGCTCAGACCGGCATCGACTCGTACAACACGTGCATCGCCCGTACCGCGTACCCCGACTTCCACAGTTGCGTTGAATTCACGTAAGTCCAGCCTCGTTTACTCGTTTGCCTCTATCTCCGCTGCAGACATCGCTGACCGCAATGACCAGCTTCCACGCCCAGGGCCACAACGGTGTCGGCGCCACCATGGCCGACTCGATCGCCTCGCCCGGCGACCCGGCCTTCTTCATGCACCACTCCTACATCGACTACGTCTTCACGACGTGGCAGCTCGGCGACATCTCGCGCCGCACGACCATCAGCGGTTGCGCCGCCAACGACGGCTGCCCGCCCCTGACGCTCGACACCATCGTCTACATGGGCGGCATCTGCGGCGACAAGTGCCCGGATCTCCCCGTGAGCCAAGTGCTGAACCCGCGCAACGGCCACTTCTGCTACACCTACACCAACTAGAGGAAAGAAACGTAGGGACGGACACACCAGCAGCGTGAAACCGTTTTCCCCCCTTTCTAAAAGAAACTTTTCCAGCGAAAGAGAGAAAAAAAAAAGAGAGAAATTGTCGAGCAACAGCGCAGCACATAGAGGAAAGATTGGTCGGGGCTTCATTTTTTTTCCCATCTCTTTTTTTTTTTGACCCATCGGCACGTTTTTCTTAAACTCTAATTCTTAATGATACCATTCCTGTTGACTTGGGATCTATTGTTCTACGTGTACATTTGTCGAGAAAAAATATAGCCGGCGACTAAGGGGGAGGGATGAATCCGCATCGCCCCGGGTGGTGGGCAGTTCCATCTACCTAACACGGGGTCTTCCGTGCTCGTGATTCACGCCTGGAGTTCCAATCTTAGAACGTGCTGCTTATGACAAAGGACTTTCAAGTTCCCGACTTATATACCCGATCCTTTGTTCTAGTTATAGAGAGTCAATCTCGTATTGAATCCCGGTCGGTATCCACCCATCTACTGTTTGCCGAGATGATGATGGTTTCGCCCTTTGTCTGTTGACTGCCGGCACACCCACGCGCCCTGACAGTTGCGATGCCAATAGAAAGGGGCATGGCGATTCAACTCCAATAGAATACGAATGCGTTAAATTAAGCTACTAGGTCTCAGTTGCCGGAAGGCATAGCATTATACCAACGCGTTGCTCCATCTCCATCTTTGACGATCGAATCACGAATATTCAATGTCGTGTGCACTTGACTGACAAGTAAAGTAGCAACTCACGCTTCACTTTCCCCTACAAGTTCCATCCCGTCAAATAGGTCTAACCAATCTTCTAATCGTTCTTTCTCGAAAAACTCCAAGGCCCATGGACTAACCGTTAACTCATCCGCGTCGCCAGCCCAGAGATAGACATCAGCGTCGACCACTTCCTTTTGCGTCCGGCCATCCCCATCCGCATCGAAAACCGTCACCGCCACAGATTCCAGCTTATACGCCTCGCCCTCGAAATCGTCCAACTTCTTCCGCTGAGAAGCCGTTTCCAATACCAGCAAGTAACCATCTACGGATGACTGCGGCTCGTGCTTGACGACTGCCGGGTAATCGCGATTCTTCAACGCGAAACGTGCGTAACCATAGATTATTGCAGGCTGTATAAGATTAGACACGGCGGAGATATTCGACGCGTCTCCCGTTAACGCCCAGGCGAGAAGCGGTAGGGCGCGTAGAGTCCCATAAATGAAAAGCGGTCTCGGTTTCGATGGCCCTGGTTTCGGTTCTGACATGTTATCGGTGGTCGGGATTAGTGTAGGTAGACAGGTATAGTAAGTATTGCGCAGAGTTGGTCTGGTCCTTTTCCGATGTGGTGAAAGAAGGCACCCAGATAGGTAGGGACAGGTTGCTTGTATGGTAGTAATAGTTAGTGCAGAGAGGGCTTTTATACGTAGTCGCGACGCGTGTAAATAATCTTGGCACGACGGCCACCTAAACTCAAATCTAGATACTGAAGGAAATCAATAAAGTTAAGGTGCGCAGTTGGTATATGGTGGCGACAAAAACTTGGACATAGGGAACTATTCCGTACGGATAACCGATTTGAGAGAGACCTGGTAGGAGTTGCAACTCGCGGTCAAGTTACGACGACTATAAATACAGTGTGTGAAACCACACTCGAGACTGTATTCTCCCCGACAGTAGCGACCGTTTAAGCCACCAGACCAGCCGAAATTCAGGGCAGGCGGAACCACCGTGGCAGGTGGCGTGGAAGCGAAACGCCCTATAATACCGTCGCAGAGCCATGTGACGACTACACCATCACACACTGTGTCTATACCCTGTTATAGGTACCACTTCGTATGGACCCCTCGCCTGAAACCCCCCCCCTTCTGCTTATTACCTATACCCTCCCCTACCCTCTCCCTCCCTCCTCTCCCTCCCCTCCTCTCCCCGGCACATCCACTTCGATGCAGGCTGCAGGCGCCTACACTTCCGGCATCCGAACCCTCCACGAGCCCAATCAGACGTCCTTGCAATTCCTAATTGGAGTCCCTGGACCTGTCGCCAGATCCTGCAGCTGTGGCAGCGCCTATCTTGATCGGCTCAGGGGTTGCGAAATCTTGGCCAAGCCGCCATCCCCCTCGTAAGTAGCCCGACGTTTTGTGTGTCCCGGCTTGAACGTGAATCAACCGACCTATCTAGACAAGACCGCCAAAATAGTGGCGTTCTATCTATCCACTAAATACGGCTTTGAGCATGAAACGAGCCCGGAGTCATACCGAGCTTTATATCCACCTACCGCCCGTTAGTATTGCCGCCATCCCGCGCTATCCCGCACGGAACATGATCCGTTACTCTCAACTGCCTTTTTCAACTCGGCGCGAAACGAGATCCTAGGTAGGCTTAGTCAAGAAAGACGGACGCAGAGCAGCGCAACCATCTTTCCGCGTCCGTAGGAACGAATCCGCGCAGAAAAGCTCCTTATCTACGGGGCCACCGGCCATGTGCATGTGCGGGCCTGATAACGCGCCTAATTCACCCACTCAACCGCGGGTTGAGTCCGGAGAATACCGAGATGTCACTTCAGCCTAAGCTTGCTCTACGCGGGATGAGGAGGGATGATAAAAGATTTCTACGCAGAGACATCCGCGCACCTGTTCGCATGTCGGACTATTTCGGCTGTGTCTGGTGATATATATTTGCCTTTCGGATGCCTACTTACAAGGTGGGGATTCTCATCACATCTTCCCCAAGCCAACCGCACTACTTCCGTGACGACCGCGAGAGTGAAACAACCTGCGATGGAGCTTATAGAGAAGGAATGTTCCACGTAGCCCAGTCCTCGACGTTGACGGTGGCGCTGCTGACCTGGACGGGGCCGGGCGCAGTCGAGCTCTCGAGGAGGTAGTAGTTCAAGTATGTGGTCAGGTCGGCCTGCTGAGCAGATGGGAAAGCGCAGTGGGCATGTCCGCCAACGAGCGAGAAGCCCATGTTGTTGGGGACACCGACACCCTCGTAGATGAGACGACCAGCCTCCATGCAGCCGGTGGTACTGACGGGGCCGAGCCAGTCGATGTCGTTCTCGATGACGAAGAGACCGCGGGGGGCGACGAGCGCAGCTAGCATGTGGTGGTCGACGGGCTCGGTCGATGTGGCGGTAGCGTATTGGTTGAATCTCGAGCTGAACCAGACGTTCTCGCCGACGATCTCGTGTGCCGTCTGGATGTTGATGCCCTGGTTGAACTGCGAGTCCGAGATGCGCCAGCAAGCAGCACCACCGGATCCGGACTCCTGGGGAATCGTGAGCGCAATACGGTCGACTAGGGCGCCAACGATGAAGGCTCCCTTGCCGTTGCGCGAGCAACCTGTCGTGCCTAGGCGTGTCGTGTCGATGCCCGTCTGGTCGGAGCCGAGCTGCTCGAGGCCGTCGATGAGGCGGTCGACACCCCAGGCCCAGGCCGTCAGCGCACCGGCAGAGTGCGTGTTGCCGAAGAGCGTGTAGAAGTCACCCTGTCCGCGGACGTTGTTCTGACCGGCCCACTGGTCGTTGTTGAAGTTGATCGTGCCGATCGTGCCGGGGATGGGCAGGCTGGCACCGCCGATGGTGATGATGGCGGGGCCCGGGGCGGCACTGCTGCCCTTCTTGATGGTCGTGCTGATGGTCGCCGACTTGCCGCCGACTGTCACCTCGACTGACAGGGAGCTGCCGCTCAGGGTGGCCTTGACACTGTCGGGGGGTGGTGGGTAGTCACCAAGCTCGAACTGCTGGAACTGCTTGCTGATCTCAGCCTGGCGGCACGCCCAGTCGTCCTGGGTCGCGACTGCAGAGCCGTCGGCGAATGTGAAGGGGTCGGGCAGCGTGGCATAGTTCACGGCAGGGTAGCTGTCCAGGACATCGCAGCTCGCGTTCTGTCGCGGCGAGATGTTAGAGTAGGGGTAGGCCCACGCCCGGGAGCCCAGCAGGAGGGCCGTTGTCAGTTGACGGAACATATTGAGTATGACCGACGCTAACGGTATGATATGAGAAGATGATGTCGATCAGGTCTGGGTATGACAGCGAAAATAGGAAACTCCCCGGACCGGTACTTGCTTATATGTGTGAGTGAAGCCCCTGGCCAAGCCCATGCCCAGAGCCCCTTCACTCGACGGGTTTTTGGTTGCTAAAGTACCAGCGAGACGGTGATTACGTATCCCAGGCTCCCCCGGATTCCCCGGATCCTCATGGGAATACTCCTTCACAACGGAGATGCATGGCCTCGACCTACAAGGGGGGATGGTGCAAGCGCATGTGGAACGAATCCAGGCGCGAGATCATCGGGTGTCACTCTCACCATACTCGATCATAATTTTCCGTCCACTGGAGGCAGCTCCCAAGGCGGCAAAATGGTCGGTTGGGAAGAAAGCTAATATAAAGCCCCAACCATTGACATTCCCATGGCAATTGTCGAGCATCCTGTCATGCAAAACTCTTATGAGCCCGTTATATTGAATTACCCGCGGTTTTCTCGGTTTTCTCCCCCCCTCAGCCACAGCCGAACCCAATCCAAATGCCGTTTAGGATGGATGCGCTAGTATCGAAGCCATCCACTTTGCATTTTGCCGGCGATGTGATACGGAGCAAGTGTCGATCTATCCTAGATCGGTTCTTCTGACGTTTTATTTCCTACAGTAGTTTCGCTGTGAACGCAGCCTTGCTGGCCATTCCAAACAAATCCCCACGGCTTATATCCGGGGAACAGGCTACTTGACCATCAAAGCTCCTTTGGTCCGTGCCACTGTAATTGTCAAGATCTGGATCGTCGATCATCTACCTACGTATGGCCTTTAAGGACGGGCATACTACCTCGCTTACATCTCCTTGCATGCCCAGACTTCCCCAAAGGCTACCGGTAACTGATGCTCCATGGATCCCTAGCTATACACATCGAGGCGTTTTTTTTATGCCACTGCCTCGGAACCCGTCACTCAACCCAAAGGGACCAAACTATGGTCTCAACGACGTAGAATTCGATCCAACAGGTTCGGTAAAATCGTAGGAATCATGAACGAGGGCTAATAGATGTCTCGGCATATATATGGAGCGAGCGTAGTGTAGTACGAATAGGGGGCGACGGTGAATCTTCTGCCGCCCGGGAAGACCGCACTACCTAGGTAGTTTGCGGCCGCCCTGAAGGATGGACGGGTCATGTCATTGCGTAACATCGGGCTCAAATTATCCAAGAGCTAAGACCGAGCGGGCAAATACCCGGCGACGGAAAAGGCCGCCGGATCGCACGATCAAACCTCCGAATTTCCATTTCCGGACGAGAACGACGATTAGAGCCAAGCCGTAGACAACATACGCTTCTCTCATGGACCAAAACAACCACCTATGATTACCATACTTGGTCTCGGCCGCCAAGCACGGTCGGCACTAAGTAAGCGCTCTTCGCGTTTTCACGATGATTCGCATAGAATATAGAGTACGCCTTTGAGAGTTTCCCAACCGCGCGTCTGTCCTGGAGTCCCGTCTAGGGTACGTAAGTCAGGACCAAAGGCCGTCGCCATGTTTTACCTGGTATCATTAATCTCATGCCTACTATTCGTGAACCAAGCCGTCGCGCACGGTGGGCTGGCGAACTACACAGTCGGCGACACCTGGTACAGAGGGTCAGTATAGCCCATTCCGTTCTATTCTGCGCAACCAACAGTCCCGTTCAAATCCGAGAGTTCTGACGCGTGCTGAGAGAAAAGCCAGCTATGACCCCGACCAGCCCAGATCGGAGCAGGAAGGACAGCCATGGATGACGCAGAGGCTATGGGCGTCAATCGACCCCATCTTCTATGTGAACGACTCCGGCCTGGCTTGTAACACGCCCGGTACGGCCCCGCCGTCGTACATCCCCATCGCGGCCGGCGACAACCTCACCGCCGTGTACTGGTACTGGCTGCACCCCGTAGGCCCGATGAGCGTCTGGCTCGCGGAATGCGGTGAGTCGTGTGAGGACGTAGACGTGAACAAGCTAGACTTCTTCAAGATATGGGAAGCCGGTCGTAAGTTTTGCCCGGGGCTTAAACCTGCCGTAATCCCAATATAAAGGTTACTGACTCGGTATCCCAAAGTGATGGGCGGCGGCCTACAGGGCGGCGCGTGGTACCAGACGACGTTCCAGAACTGGGACGGCAGCCCAGACCTCTGGCCGGTGACAATCCCGGCGACCCTGAAGCCGGGGTTCTACGTCGTCCGCCACGAGATCCTCAGCATCCACATCGCCAACAAGCCGCAGTTCTACCCGGAGTGCGCACATCTGAACATCAGCGGAACGGGGACGGCGTTCCCCTCGGAGCGGTTCTTGGCGAGATTCCCTGGGGCCTACGCAGAGGGTGGTAAGTACAATTTCACCTACCTATTCCGCGCCGCGCGCCATCTCCTCTCCTCCCCACCACCTGCTTCGTTGGGATAATATTTCCGAAGAGGCTGACCCGAGAAATTATAGATCCGTCTATTTTTATCGATATCTACTCGGACGAAAACAAGGACGTCACGGTATGTTCTGCTTCCAATAGAAACCCCCCCCCCCCCTTTTAAACTCAACAGCGAAGTCGAACTCTCCCCGCGCGACGAAAACTAATTCATTCCGCAGAACTACACTATTGCCGGGCCGCCGGTATGGGATGGGTAAGCCGAAGCAGGAAAAAAATCCCCCCGAACGAAACACGGCGCGCTGACGCGACGACAGGTTTTCGAATAAGTACTGCCTGGATTGTTGACGGATCACTTCGATTTCCGCTTTCGCTGGGCACGTGGGTGTTTTATACGACGGTGCTGGGCTCTCTCTATCTATTTTACTTTCACGGGGCGTCATGTAACCCGCCGTAGGAGAAACATGAGTCCTAGCTTTTTTTTTTTTTTTTTTAATTACAAAGACTTAGTAGTTGCCCGAATGAGATTAATCACTGTAATGACTACCGAAACGGTCACCGCCAGCTACATCTGATAGTAACAGGAGGTTTGGTTCGTCTCAAAAGCACGGCCTCGCTCGCGCAGTGAAACAGAAAAAGAAAAAAAACCCCGACCAAGGGACTTAAATCAGCGTAATCCGTATAAACAAACATCCATCTATACCGAACGAACACAATAGCAATTCAAGCCTCATCATCAAGCTTCCGCTCCCTCCGCCGCGACGGCCGGCTAAACGGGCTGGCCATGGGGCTCAGGATCCCCGTAGACGGGCCCGACTCGGCATTCCAATCGACATCGCGAGCGCCGATCCACGTAGAGCTAACCGGGAACTCCGCGCCGTCTCCCTCGGCGGCGCGTCTAAGGGGCAGATCATCCGCCCGCCGAAGGCGAGAAACGGCAGACTTGGTAGGCGTAGGGGTAGAGGTAGCCCCGGTATGATCCCCCATCCAGACCCCACCGCTAACAAGCTCGGCGAACCGCCCCCGTTTCCCGCACAGCTCTTCGAACGTGCCGGACTCCACCACGCGGCCCAGGTCGATCATGACGATCCGGTCCGCCATCCTCATCATCTCCCGGCTGTGCGTGATCATGATCACGCAGAGCCGGCCTCCCTTCACCGAGTGCGCGGTGGAATCGGGGTCCAGAAGGCCCTGGATCGTCCGCCTGACGCCCTCCGCGCTCTCCGCGTCCAGCGCGCTCGTGGGCTCGTCTAGCACCAGGACCTTGGGGCGTCTTGCTAGCGCCCTTGCGATGCACACGCGCTGGGCCTGGCCGCCGCTTAGCGCCTGGCCGCCGTCGCCGACGACAGTGTCGTAGCCGTCCGGCAGGCTGCGCACGAAGTCGTGGATGCCGGCTTCGCGGGCGGCTTGTTCGATATTGGCTGGGTGTCGAAGATCGGAGTCTTCCGGTAATCCGTAGGCTATGTTTCCGGCTATGGAGGCGGGGAATAGGAACGGGGACTGGGGCACGTAGCCCATGTGCGTGCGCAGGTTGGCCATGTCGACGTGCTGGAAGGGCACGGATGCGTACATTAGTGGCTGGACCGGGCCGTTCCTGTACGCTGGGTTGGATGGGGTGTCGGGGACGTGTAAGCCTAGAATTAGGGATGCGATGGTGCTTTTCCCGCAGCCTGAGGATCCGACTATTGCGGTTGAGACGCCCGCGTCGAAGGATAGGGTGATGTTGTGCAGGACGGCGTGGTTCCGCTTTGACGGGTACGTGAACGACAGACATTCGAGGCGTATGGGTAATGGGTGGATTAGTTTCTTCGTGCCTTTGGTTTCATGGGATGAGTTCACGGGGAGATTCGCGTAGTAAAGAAGTCGACTAGCCGTGGCCTGTGCCACGGAGATCGCAGGGACGGAGTTGAGGATGTTAGACGCGGTGCTTAAGCCAAGGACGAGGAGATTGACGACTTGGAGAATAGCTTCCACCGTGATCTCTTGGTCTACGGCCAGAAGCACCGTGGCGTACCAGAAGATCAGCGCCATCATGAACCAGAACATGGATTGCCAGCATGCGTACAGCGCTGCTGTGAAGCCCGCCCTTTTGATGCCCAGGCGATATGTCTTCTGCGCCGACTCGTCGTGCTTCTTAGTAAAGAAGTCTTCGAGCGTTAATGCGCGGACCACGCGTATGTTGGTGAAGGTCTCTGTGACGATGGCGCTCGTTTCCTCTGCTGCTTTGTTGCAGCGCAGCTCCCACTTGTTCGACACGGCTGAGTACCCCTTTGTGGCGGAGATTAGAAAAGGGGCGCTTGCTAGGCTCACTAAGGTCAGCTTCCAGGATATTGCCAGTGCCCAAATGACCGAGACGAGGATCATGATAACGACGACCAGAAGCAGAGGCGCAAACCGGCCAACTAGGTTCCTCATATCCTCGGCATTGCGATCTAAGCATTCGGTAATACGGCCGGCGGAATGTTTCGGGTTTTCGAACCAGGCTTTAGGTTGGCGGAGCACTCTGTTGAACGATTGTCTTCGAAGCGTGTTGATCCAAGCCTGAGCCGCCCATTCGAGGCAATAATGGCTTAGAAACGTGGCAACGGCGCCAGAGAACGCGATTCCGAGGAGGATTAACGCCCACTTTTGGCCTGCTTCTTGTCGGTTTTCCTTCTGGTAAAGAGCACCCAGCAGATTGGCGAAAACAATGGAGAATGCGGGTACCGAGCCCGCGACAACAAGGGACATGAAGAAACCCACTACAACGAAGATCTTTTCTTTGAGACCGAGGCAAGGCCAGACGGTTTTATAGATAGAAATAAGAGACAGGGCTACTATTTCTTTATCGCTGCTCTGGTCATCCGGCGTAGCATTAGCGTCAGCTTGCCGATGCTGTCTGGACTCGGTATGGCTTGTCTCTCGTCGGTGGCGTATCCTGGTAGATTCAGAGTCCTTTCGACTATTTCTGACAGTGTCCCCAAGGTCTTGGAGGTGGAATATACTACCCGTCTTGATAGGTGACAGTTGAGGGATAGACTGCTCCTCGGAACCCCATGCCGGAGACGGGTGGGAAGTCGCAGGTTGTGTAGATGTGAACTGTCGACTGAGCGAGGCGATGATCCTGCTAAGGCCTCTTCTCGGGGCGCCTACTGCGGCGCTGGCCAAGTTATTCAGCGTGCCTGTGGTATCGATATGACGACGTCTATTATCCCCGAGCAAACGCAGTTGGGAATTACGCCTAGCCATGGTAAAAACGTCATAAGATGAGAACGGCACACCCTGAAGTGCTTCGCCTGGAGAAGGTGTTCCCGGGATCAAAGGGTCATTTTGGGATGCATCGCTCAAGGGCCGAGAAAAATTTACGAACGTACCCCTTGACGACCTCATTCGAAACTCCGTTGTGTAGCTGGGACTTGGCGCTGGTGCTGTCGAAGCGGCAACAAGCTGAGCTAGCAGACCGTGGCGCTGCTCGTGTAGATCGAAGTATAGTCCCTCTTGTACAATACATCCGTCATCCATGACATAGACGAAATCATCATTCTTGATCTGGGTTACGTCGTGCGTTATGATGATTGTGGTCTTTCCCTTACGCCAAGTTCGGATTGCCTCCATGATTAATACTCGGCTGACAGTATCTAGCCCGCTAGTAACTTCATCGAGGATGAGGACCGGAGGGTCCCTAAGCTTAGCCCTTGCGAGAGAAAGCCGTTGTTGCTGTCCGCCGCTGAGGTTGTGGCCACCGGCACCGACATAAGTTTCCATCCCATTTGGAAGATGTGCAATTGTGGACTGCAACAACGCCATTTCACACGCAGCCCTTACCCTGTTCCAGGAAACTCGCGTAGGGTCCTTGTGGCCAAAGGCAACATTCATGAAGAAAGTTTCGTTAAAGAGAACGCTAGTTTGTTGGATCAAGGTGATGCTCTCCCGGAGCCAGTCGATATCCAAGGTCCTGATAGAGTAGCCATCAATCAGAATTTCGCCAGAGGTTGGCTCGTAAAACTTAAGTAGGAGATTGCCGAGTGTGCTTTTGCCCGAACCACTTCTTCCCACGACAAAGCAAAGTTGGCCTTTGTGGAAGTGGAATGAGGACTTTCGTAGGACAAGCTTGGAGGGACTAGACGGATAGGCAAAGCTAACGTTTCTTATCTCGATATCCCCATTACATTCTTCGGGAAAGAAGCCGCCCGCCATAGAACGGACAGTCCGCCCACCCTTAATGTTGTTGGATATGGAACGAAGAGCATGAGCAGCAGATATACCCTTGGCGAGAACAAGGTACATAGGGACGAAAGATTCAATGGCCTGTAGTGCTGCAAGAGCAGCGTAAAAGGTAGTCAGAACATTGCCGGGACTCAACCCCTGGCTAACAAGCACTGCACCATAGTAGAAGCCGACGACGAAGAGGCCCTCGATCCAGAACTTGACGTAGCCGAACTGATATGCGTTGGCGCGGGCCTGGATAAGATATTTCTGCATCGACCGTCTGATGGCGGCCAAATATTCCCAGGATTCGTGATCAACACCATTGAAGACTTTGACGAGGTCAATAGCAGAGATGGCTGAGTATGCGTATTTAGACGCACGTGAGAGCTCCTGCTTTTGCGCTTGAATTGCCGGCTTGACTTGACGGCTTAGGAGGCCGAGAATGACGACTGAGACTGGAATAGACGACAGCAGCACCAGCGTCAACTTCCAGGAAGTATATAGGGCAACTATAAGATTAGCGATCGAGGTAGCGACTTCGGCTGACAAGGAACCCAGTGCTATGGACGACGCGATCTGCAATTCACGGGTCTGCCTAGAGGACTGTTAGCGGTTCTGCTCTCCCCTATTTGGGCTCAAGAGTACGGAAACTATACGTTTGAACCCTGACAAGCAGGCTGGCGACGCCGTCTTGCTGAATGTCGAGCCATTCCATATCCTTCTTCATCAAGCCACGAAACATGCTGTTCCGAATGTTCCTAGCCTGCAATTCACTAAACGCAACCCACGAGAACATGAAGCCGAAATTGACGAGCCAGCCCGCGCCGCCAACAACCGTCAGTAATACACACCACGAGGAAATCTGAGCCAACGTCTCCGCTCCAGTGAGATGACCTGCACCGAACTGGGAAATGACGGCGAATATTCTACCGAGCAGGATAGACATGGCGGTCTTGAGAGCGCCCGATAGGACTGCGCCTAACAATCCAGCAGCTAGAATCCAACAGTGCCGCCATGTCGTGAACGCGAACAAGTCTCGGAAAGAGGACTGTGGCTGCGGTTGGGAGGCGGACTTGTCGGTATGAGCTGGGTCCGGTGTCTCCATCGCTCATTGGCGACGAACCAGCGTGATCAGGGCGTAATGGGACTTGGGGGTGAAAATGAGCGCATCCGTGAAATTGGTTGATGAAATTAAGTCGGGTTAGTAATTGGGAAGTGGTGGTGGTGTTTTTGTTGGTGTTTTTGTTGTTGTTGTCGTAGTCGCGCTTGTTGACATGGCTAAGATTGACGCGGTAGTACTTTGATGGTTTGTTCTATGACTTGTTTAGTTGCACGTTTGTTTATCTGATTGCCGAATATCATAGCCACGTTTATGCATTTTGGTTAATCCGTCTTTCTTCCGACCAATATTGAAGTTGCTGAACCTCGCGGCAAAAACAATGTTGCAAAACTTCTCGACTCAGGAGGCGACCTGGGCCTCCGTCAGTATCTTTGTTCTTGTGTACAAGGGCCGTGTTCAACCAGCAACACTCATGTGGGCGTGATAATTTTAAAAGAGACCAAAAGAACAATAAAGAGCAACATGGTAACCAATTATTCATCCACTTCACACCCGGGGCGATTCATACATGGAGGGATACGGGAGAAATAAACACAAGAAGCATGATACCGAGGGTGCTATTCGTATCCGGGATGGCTCGTAATATATACAACCTTCGATATTGAACAGATTGGTGAGAGTGGCCGCGTATCGTCATTCCATTCTATTTCCTGCTATGCCTAAAATCGCCCTCCTAATAAGAGGTACCTATATCGCTCATGATGCCGCCGAAGATTTCTTATTCTTCTCGGCTTGCGCCTTTTCGAAAATCCAGTCATTCAGTCCGGCCCGGTTTCGGGCAATCTCGATAGCATAAAACTGCATTCTCGGCACTAGATGCCATTGCGATATGTAGCGTCAGCTATCATCGCGGTACTCCTACCGGCTGATCCAAAGAGTCGGCGAACTTACCAAATATTGTGGTGTGCTGATCGTACTCAACCGTGGGACTCGTCCGCAACATGGTGCCGAAACTGTAATCATCGATCTTCTTCTCGTAGGCCATCATGAACTTGCGCCACCTCTCCTTACCAGACTTGCTCTTCATTTCGTCTTCGTCTATCGGCGTAGCAGGGTCGAACTCTGGGAAATCTGTCTTGAGGTGCTCGAGTATCTCATTGTCAATCTTGGTGAGCCGTAGCGACGAGCCTTTGACTTTCTGTAGGATGGCCCAGTATGTCTCGAGGTGCTGAACGGCTACGAGACCGGGCATTCGGTGTTAGCTATCCAAAAAACCGGTCCTCGTAATGGCGACGATGGCAAAGGACCGACCTTTGACTGCAAACTGCTTTTCGATCTACGGCGACGCGACAAATTAGTCATACTGCGGGACGAAGTTGCTCTACGGGGAGCAAAGCCTCACATCTTCGAGGTTGTCGGCGTTCTGAGCGTCGAAATTGGCCGGAATGGGCCCCGACGTTGACATGTTAAGGAGATCGTCGTCCATGGTTTCTGATGTTCTGCCGGTCCCGATTCCTTGTCGCGATGGTCTGTTCTTGTCCGGCCGGTCAAGCGATTGACAAAGCCTTGACGAATAGGTAGGTGATTTCGATATGAGGGCGAGGATGTTTTCCAGATGACTTACAGATCTGTCGGGTTGTATGTTATGTATCTAAGCAGGTCAGTGTAGAGAATTTGCCCCGCGTCATGGAATATACGAACATGGAGGGGTACCTGGGTAGGTACCTAGGTACATGTACCTAGCAAAAGGGGTCGAGTGGGGTCGAATTTGTCCCCTCTTCCAATTACGTAATGAAGATGCACCTCTACATATGCAATATGTGAAGTATATGCATGCAACGAATATTCGCATCACAAACCAATACTTCTGCGGACGCTGCCGCGGACTCCCTCTTCACTCCGTGGCCAAGAAACAACACTGCACCACGATGTATCATCCAAACACTTCAACGCTGTAAACTGCAACTGGCGGGATCTGTAATAATCCCAGAGGGTCCATGGGAACCCGTCGATACTACACGGCTATCCGTACGGAGGAAACGGGCAGTATCCGGAGTACGGATTTAATTGTGACACGCCCGCATCAATGGAGCACCGTCGTCTCGGCCGGGGCGAGAGTTGGTCGGATAGCGCACCATGTGGCTAAAGGCGGGGAATTCGCTTCAGGTAAGAGATACCAGCTGATTCGGAGGGGGTTGTTTATATCCAGAGTCGACTGCATAGAGATATCTCACGCACTCCGCGGAGAAGTGCCAAACTTACACATTTGTAGCCAGGCGCATACGGAATGAAGTAGTCACAGCCTTACCGGAGCCGCTACTATATGTCGGGCTCATCACAACATACATGTAGTAGCTGGCGGGCAGAGCAACAATTGGTGAATACCACATTGGTGCCTAAAAGGCAGGTTTCATTGCGCCGCCGTGATCCTGAATCAGCCCCTGCTTGGTGTGCAACCCCTGGGAACTTAACTCGGCACCTTTTCGTTGCTTTTCCGCCTTACGAAGTGCCACTCGATTGCATGTGTCTAATGGGGCGGCGGCTCCAAAACATCGGGTTGGCTCGTGTACAGCGAGTGCCTATCAAGTAGTTGTGCCGGACTGCTGCTGTCACCTTTATATATATAAAGATTCCTGCCCGCCCGGTTGTCACCACTTGATCGCCCAATGTCAATGCCTTCTATTCACCTGTAAGGCCATCCACCATTATGAGCGATACCGATATCATCGCCCACCTATACCCAGGCGGAGACACGGGACCGTTCGATCCTGCAGCATTCGCCATCGCGATCGAGCAAAACAAGCAGCGTTTTGTCATCGCACAGCCCCTAGTTTCCTATAGTCATCAGGGGCAAGAGACAACGCCGGACCCAGAAAACAATGGCAGCCTCGACTATTTACCCAGCCTCAAAATCGATCTCAGTCAAATACCCAAGACCTCCTTCGGTCTAGTGGCCGGCTGGGACCCCAAAGCCGACATTGTTCTGCCTAAACTCCGTGGAGTTAGTTTTCACCATTTCTCTCTGACCTTCGACGACGCTTACCGCCTTATCGTCCGGGATCTCGGATCCAGAGAAGGCACATGCGTGGCCTACGGTACAATCGATAATGGTCCGTGGAGCAACTTTATATGGACCATCGGAGGGGATGAGGACTTGAAAAACAACGGCGAGGTTACTATCAAAGTCACGAAAGAGCTCCGGTTTCAAATGATTGTCAAAGAATTCGACCCTACCTCAGAGGATTTCCGAGCCAAGGTTGATAGATTCTGTGCAGGGACAGCCGGTCTTGAAGGCGCCCCCGAAGGCCCCGCGGTTCGTCCCCCCCCACAGACCCCACCCGGCACACCAGCCGAACCGGACATCCTCTTGATGAGAAAGATCGGCGAGGGAGGCTTCGCAGTCGTCAACCATGTCTGGAACGTTAGGACAGGAGAATGTTACGCTCTCAAAGAGCCTTGGGAGGCGCTGCGAAAGAGCGACTTGAAGATTTGGGAAAATGAAAGGCGTCTCACGAGTCGAGCATCTCATGTTGGTTTCCGCCCTGTCCCTACCTCTGTCACTTCGCGTTCTCTCTGTATTCTAACGTCCCATCAAGGACCACATCGTAAAGATACTCGGGTCTGAGACTGGTCCCACACCGTCTTTACGGCTCGAATACCTCCGCGGCGGATCACTCAGGCAACATCTGCGGGAAGGCAGATACTTTTCGGGTCTCGAGTGCAATCAAATCACAAGACAGATTTTATCGGCGTTGACATATCTCCACGAGCTCAAGCCGCCAATCACACACCGAGACCTGAGCGACGGGAACATCCTCGTCCATCGCCGCAGCGCTGATGAGATTATCGTCAAGTTAGGGGATTTTGGCCTGTCCGAAGAGGGACTGCAGCTGAACACCACTGTTGGCACGCCATATTTCTTCCCACCTGAGTTTTACCAGACGATCTCCAACACATCCTTGGTCGGGGCAAAATACACCCCAGCCATTGACATATGGTCTCTGGCTGTCGTGGTTGCTAAACTGCTGTGCGGCCTTCCGAAGTACGCCGATGCGCACAGCAGCAATGGCAGGCTCTGGTGCGAAGACATCCGCCGTCGGGTTGGGGAGTTCTTCCGCGTGACGAAAGATGCGTTGGCTCAGCTTCTGTTGGACGCAATGCTGTGCATGGAGCCCGAGATGCGGGAAGCGGCTCGGGAGTGCCATCACAGATCAACACTGTTGCTCAATGGCAGCCGACATACGTGGAAGAGCAGATTCCGAGTGCCCGGTTTCTACGATGGAGACGGCGAGGAGCGAGGCGGGGGGCAGGGGGAAGGGGAAAGAACACTCGTCCCAGGAAACCAGAACACCGCCACCAATGCGGCCCGCGTTACTACCGACCATGATATGGAGGGTGTAACGACCGACCCCGGGACGAACGATGACGACTCCTCCGACCAATCCGGTTCCCGTGTGAGTGAAGACCGATGTTCGGTTGTGTCTGCACGAGAAGCCCACCAGCGGGAGCTAG
Organism: Xylaria intraflava; assembly: GCA_022385655.1. NCBI lineage: Eukaryota > Fungi > Ascomycota > Sordariomycetes > Xylariales > Xylariaceae > Xylaria > Xylaria intraflava. The sequence goes on along the minus strand of MU279789.1, from coordinate 98,821 downwards.
CCTCGTCAATACTGAGCAGCAATCGCACGGGGCAACGAGAGATGTGCGGCGTTATTTTCGATCCTGATGATTCTCTCGGAATTCGGACTGACATTGACGACGAATCTCGATTTTTCAGTGACTCCAGGTCAAATCCACGCACTGAGACCTCCACTTAATATATCTGGCGTGTTCACCAACCCAGGGAGCTCAGTTGGGAAGAGTGAAAACCAATCAGGCGGAAGGATTAGTCTTGGCATATCCGGGAGTTTTTGTCTTCAGCCTTCGTAGATGTCGACGATATGCCTCAATACTCCCGCTAGCTTGCTATCCTATGAGGCGGTGGATTCGCCCTGGGCCGACTTGATAATTTGAAGGTCATTGGGGCGCGATAGTCATACGTACTGTATTGCAGAGACATTTATAAGCCCAAGGGTTAGAATTTGGGATATATAGTGGGAGCCATTTAGATTGATGGAGTATGTCACATTTTTTCCCATTTTTATAGGGTTACAATCGCAACTGCAGTACGGAATACGGAAGACGGAAGACCGCAACACACTGTACACATAAATACCTTACCTACTGCCGCTTCGCGTCTTTTCGCGACAGCTGAGCTACTGGGAGAAGTTTAGACAGTGGCAGCGCGACAACCGAGGGATTGACACCACGGCTATGGAAACCTCTCCCGTGTACTTGGAGGATCTCCGGCACAGATTTGAATCCCGGGGACCCCTTGGTACTACAACCCGCCCTGACTTCGAGCAGACCACGTATAATATATGACAGGACTATCAAATCACCCGGCAGCGTCGGCGGGAGTGCCATAGGGAGGTCCCGAACGGAGATTTTCCCGAATACGCCGAGGCCGCAAAGCGCCGTCTAGCTCGCCATGGTTTTTCTCAGCCATTCCAGCTTCTTGCAGACCCTGAGCAGCAAAACGAGCGAGTGACGTGGATCGAGTACCTCGAATTCGAGTGCTGGTCGCTGGACCAGTCTACGAACTCTGTTGAATATAAGAAGAAGCGACTGGTAGACGGTGATAGAGCAGGGCGCACAAGGCTCAGGGTAGCAGAGACACGAGAAGCTTATCAGAAGCTTCGACTGCAATGGATTTTAAGCGAGCTGCCTCTGATTGAAGGAAACCCCAAGGCTGTGGCCGTGTCGGATGAGACCAGGGCAACTCGGAAGCGAAGACGTGGCGGCGACGATGAAGAGGTCGCGAGCGAAGCCACAGACCAGCCAGTAAAATCGACGACCAAAAGACAGAAACGGGGTGGAGAGGACGAACGGTCCGCCACACGACCGGCGGTTAAGCACAAGAAATCACGGATACTCTTGGGCCTTGACATACCGGTAGCCAGGACACGGGTGCCGCGGGAAGACGAAGTTCGACGCAGTGCCCGTATCAAAGCGGGAAGGCCAAGTCGCCGACTTTGAGCTTCTACCTCATGCTTTGAGCTGTATCGTATTGTGTTTCCATATTGAGGTAGAGATTATGCGGTGCGTCACGCAGCAAGCACGAACACAACAATGAGCAACGTAATCCTGCTCGTCGCTGGTAGTGCGGATATCCCAGGCGAGGGCCACTCTCCATTCACCAATTTCGGGCCAAACGTCGTTCCCTGGCATCAGAGACAGAAGGGGTTCCTTCGCCTCTATGCTCAGCACGGATCAAACCCGCTCAAGTGTTCCAAACAATCACCTAATCTCCTATCTAGTACTACGGGGGAGTCATTTGGCTCAGAGCCGAACACGTCCTAGCACGATTAATCAGACTGCGAAGCAGTCCATACTCTGAGAAGTCAATCGCGGCTACGTCTCATTGAATAGGAACGACGCAATGAGAGGCTAGGTCTTAGTATTATATACAGTCAGACCGAATCGACGACAGAAGGGCACAACTTAAAACGGATACGTAAGAGGGTGTCCCAGGTCATTGGGCTTACCGCTAGAAGCCGGATACTAACAAGAATTTCTCTTGGGTCGGCGCTTTGGTAGGTGGAGAACGTCGGTCATGCTGTGGCCTTCTGCCGTTCGTACAAACGCAGTTCTGCTCTATGGCACGAAAAGGCCTGCACACCAATCGTGACGCTGCCCATCAGAAACAGGCATGCGAGCAGCGTGGAAGTAGGTTATTCTAATCTTAAGCAACATCTCGGAACGGTTGCGGTAATATGGCCTTCCGGGGGGTTTTCTATTTGACGAACACCGCTCGACAACGTTAAACAAGAAGAAGGGGCATTTACCCTCAAGGCCATCAAAGATAACACAAAAACGAGATGGAAAATGCGGGTTGGTCTGATGATATGGGATATAAAGTCCCCGCCGCATCCTTAATGCCTATGCTAGGCTTGACTATACACACACACACACTCCAGGAATTCTCTAACGAGAAGGTGACACTCGTTGCATACGCCGCCGCCGCTGTCATAGTTTTATGCCAACAAGAAAGTACCTAGGGAGCTAGAGATCGAGCTTGGCGGTCCTTTGCCGTATGGGCGGCGTGAATGGGGGACCGAAGATATCAAGATAGCGAAGGTCTTGCGGGAAGAAAAGTACCAGCAAAGAGGGACCGAGGATACCTCAATAGTCAAAAGCTTACAGGAGGATGAAATTCCACGGGTATGATGATAGTCACAAGCTGGTTAGCTACCTATGCAGGTAGACGGACCTTGCGGATAATGTCTTTTTTTTGGGCGTGTACACTATGAAATCGCAAGCGATTAACGTACAAACTCACTCGTGGCAGGAGAAAGGAGGGAGGACGGTATCCAGCGCTACGGTCGAGGAGAGAATGATATGTGCCTAGGACTCGATGATCAGGGGAACACTTCATTTTATTTTACGCGTCCCAGTAACACTCGGACGGCTCATGATCGACAAGCCACCTCGTGCATTCGTGCGTACGAGAACTGATAAGTCTCCTGCTGAGCCAAGCCACATCTCAAGCCAGCATCAGGCCGGTTGAACCGCTCCAACTATCGGCGCCACCAAACACACGGCGACTTAGTCATGTCCCACTGTCTCATACAACATCCTGCGCTTTATTTCTCATCGATCACGCGCAGGCGCAGACTCATTGCGGGAGGCGAGAGTCGGCGCGGGACAATGGACTTCGGGCTTGAGTATTGATTCATGGGTTAGGCGATCCAGACACACGCGACAAACCCCTTGGTAACGACTCCTTTGAGGCATTTGGTATTATAGTACGGTAGGAGATGGAATAGGTGCCGTCATTAGGCTGGGGGAGTAACTCCGGGCGAGTCACTTGTAAGAGTGCATCAGCGGTGTGGTACCTGCTCCTATAGGCATAGGACGTATAACGTGAGGCGTGAGATTCGGCGGGTTCTATGGCATTCCAGCACTCGGAGCTGAAAACTTCTTGTGGGCTATACCCGCATTCCACGTCGAGTACGGAATACGTAGGACCTGGCTAAAACATCGGGCCTATCTGTTCAACGTGACGGAGTCATCGATGTGGGGAAGTGTGCTCAAGTGTGCTCAAGTAATCGCCTCTCTGGTATTCCGTGCGTACACCTGGGTATCATAAGCATTGCCTATTCATAGGTAGGCATGCAGAGGTCCTTTTCAACAGCGTACCGTAAGAAGTCGGTAATAAATCGCGAGCGATGATGATATATAGTCTAGGTGTCGGTAGATACCCATTGTCGGCACAATTACAACCTCTACCTACTACGAGAGGAATCCTTTCTAGTCCCATTACATCAACTCGGGAGTTCCTGAGTGGGATTACCTTTCGACGGAACTACCGTATCTAGGTATTTGATGCTGTGGACGTAGCCGCGTAGGTATAAGGGTCATTGGAAGATCCCCGAGGCCGGATGGAAGATATGAAAAAGAAATAAAAGTCTGGAGGTTCAAGTTTGATCGTTACAGCGGCGTCACGGTGGGTTATAGCGGTCTTAGCTGATCGAAATTTCCAAATCTGTTATACAGGCGCCCTCGCGTTTTCGCCGCTTATTTCTCAGGACTCGGGCTGGTTCTCGCTCTATCTAATGTCTACTAGGAAGGTATCAGTCAGGGCGACGACGGAGGAGTTGTCATAGTTGTGCGTGAATCATGCCCCGGATTTCTCTTACGCCCCAGCTTCGGCACATGGCTGTCTTCATTCGACGATGGTTAGTGTGAATAACTGACGCGTAGCAACAAAGGAACAGCGGTGAAGCTGCTCCGGGTGTAAGCACTCTCGCCACGAGTCTTGATGTTACAAAATCTGTCCCCTAACCAGCGACAAAGTAGGTATTGACCACGCGGCTAGTTCACCGGTTTCTGTGTTGTTTCAGACCTTTGTAAACAGCTCTCTTTCCGCTGGGAGTTTTTGGTTTTAAACGTCTCTCTTTCCGTTGGGAGTCTTCGGTTTCCGTCCGGAAAGCTTTCAAACATCCGGCCGCGAACTGTGAGTCAATGACATGGCGGCGTCTATAGTTTTCGGAACGGAGTCACGATCACAATAGCATTGTGAAAGCCGCAACCTTCGCACGGAACCCCGTGCTGCTGAGTTTGGAAAGGACACCTACCTTTCAATATAGCAACGTCGTGGTCAGGCTGCCCTGTAGAATATGTGTCAGGGAATTCAGATGATCCTTTGTCATCATCCCCATCGTCACGGTGCCACCGTGACCGCGTTCCTGGTTTCGTTCGGTAGCATCTCATCATGTCTCTCTTCCTTATATAGGCCCTCATGCTCCCCGCTACTTGCAATATACTCATCGCCGTGTTCCTCTCCACGGACTCTATCCTGTCGATCGCGGCGTTTATACAAACAGAATCAGGCATTAGATAATTCTGAACTTTGAAGCCCGCACTCTCGTCGTCTAACTTCGCCGCCCCCTAGATCTTTCTTAGTCGTTCTCGCTCCTCCGTCTCAGGGACCTTCTTAGCCTCGGCACTCGCTTCAACCGGAAGAGCCGGAAGAGACTCGCTAGTTGGTAAGAACTGTTGATCGTTCATTTGATTAAACCGGGCCAAGTGGCCTCGACTTTCGAACGTGACGAAAGCAGCCTCTGCGGATTCTACCTCTATAAAAACATGCTTGAAGATGAAAGGCAGCGAGCGAGCTTCAGTATCGGGTTGACAGCCCGTGACCCGTCTAAGTACCTATGTAACGATAATTGCTGTGTCTTTGTCAACAGTGACGCGGTCCCGGCTGGGTGGGATAGGCATGTACCTGAGAATTTCCGACACGCGTCGGTCTGAATGGTTCCCGTGTGTGCTGTCAGACTGATCTACCTACACGTCCAACAGCACGATTTTCTGACCGCAAATAGCGTCCATATTGAGTTTAGGCTACTATTAGCTATCCATCTGCTGCCACCCTCTACTCAGTAGTCAGAATGGCTGCCATTTCACCAGCTACGTTGCCTGTTTCTACCTCTTTATGTATTCTATATATGCCGCGTGGTCTTTGACTGCGTAGTGAAATTACGATAGGAATCGTCAAGGGCGGCAGAGGTTGTGGCTGGTTGAGTAGGTAACTCTTAGGCGGACTCCTGACTTAGAGCGAGGGTTGACAAGAGCTGCCCAGGTATCGATCGATCGGAGTTGGAGATAGCCGTTTATTGTACCTGAATTACAGTGGGTCCCAGCGTCTATAGGCCCGAGACCGAGCTATAAAGGCTAAAGGCGGCGTGCCCTGGACTAGATACTCAGGTACCGTAGGTCCCGTTTACTTGTCAATTCCAGCCGGCACCGGCTTACACCAGCCCGGCAGTTTCGCGCGACGGTTCGCCGGACAGTTTGGCGGTCTGGCATGTCCACTTGGACGGCTGGCTTCCGGCTGGCCTCCGGCTGGGCGTCGAGCCGTGGTAACGGTACCTGGAGAGCCCGGCGCACCCGGCAACCACACCTCCGGGTTTAAAACGGGATTATCTTCGAGCGTGCCACTACCAACCACCCCTGCTGGACCCATCGTCGACGGTCTCTTGTACTTCGTACGTAAAATTATACTCGATGAGAACAGGTTGATAGGTCTGTGTCGTCACGCAGCGATCCAACTTGATTATCCCCGAGCATGGACGCGTAAAGTGTTCCCCTGAATTCGTCGAGTCTTCACGGCATTGCGAATTTGCCCCTACGATGGGGAAGCCTATGGAGTATGGACGACCGAATCCGCTCGACATTATACTATGCCGTAATTTGCACCATGCGGAGAAGGCCATGATGTAAGTTGCGTGGTCCATGTGTGTGGCGTCTCTTTGTTCTGACTGTGGTATTCCCGCCCAACCATATCGTATGGGCCCGCTGTAAGCCATGGCGCGCCGTCTCGTCTACCCGAGGCATTCCATGAGCGTTGCTGCTGCAAGTCGAATCCTATGGCTGAGCCCGCAGGCCGTGGAGCGAATGAGCAACCCCATACATCATCCGTATGAAAAAGGCGCACCCAGACTTCCGCCTGAGGCTGAGCGCCACGGCCTTTCCTTTTGGCCTTCATCGCCCGCCGTAGGTAGGGCTATCCCGACCTGCTGATACTTCTATCCTCGATCGGCGGCATAAACAGGATGCCCTCATGCACGTGAAAAGTAAACACTGCAGTCCGTCATAAAGCCGTGCTTGTTGCAGATTACCACAGATTACCAAGGACACAGGTAATCTTCGGCTTTGTCCACCGGCACTTTCAAACGCCTGCCCACGTCTTTCTACCAAGGGCGCCGTAGGTAGCGGTCCTTTCTTCTTGGATGGGCTGTGTACATGTGCCGAAAGGTACTAGCACACTGCCGCGGAGTGCACTACTACATAGAACTACGTAGTGTAGTGTCTTCAAAGGATCAAGCGGGTCTCTTGGGAGGCTAGTATTGATAGTAAAGAGTAGTGAGAAGTATGTTCGGGATCCACGAGATCACCTACATAAGGACGCTACTGAGTAGGTGTGTAGGCGTGGAAGATTCCCCTCGCCTGCTATGCCGTCATGGGGTTTTCTAGGACTTTGATCTAAGACCTTGATCTACGCTTCCATACCGCTCTCGTCCCGCAGTCTATTTAGTCCACCTCGTGGTGGTGTAGATAGTATCGACGCTCAACGGATGACTGCCCAAACTTAGGATGGACCCAGTAGCTCTTGGCCATCAAGGGCCGTCTCCAGCTCAGGAAAGGCAAGAGTCCAAGTACTCGTATCGAAGATTTGAAAGGGCGGGGAAGAATACCATGCCCTCTCCCCAGGCTGACTCTAACAGGGCCGAAGATGGCCCCGAGAGCGAAGAGATGGACACCGACGTTATCAAAGAAGCAGATATCGATCGGTCCCAGTCGTCTTCGGGCCGCACGAGTTCTCAGCTTTCTCCATCTACAAACAGCGACAGCCAGATTGAGTATTTGTACCTTACTTTCGACAGCCAGATCCCAGGGCCCGAGATCCCGCCGGGCACGCTGCAGTCAGAAATACCCAGACGGCCAGATGATTCCCATTATGTTAACCCAATGCAATGGCCAAAGGCGCGGAAGGGCGCCACGCTCGCGCTCTCCTGCATCGCGTCCTTCCTCACGGCCTATGCGGCCGGCGCGTACAGCCCGCCCGCGGAGCTGATCGCCGAAGAGCTCCACATAACACACGAGGTCTCGCTACTGGGCGTGACGACTTTTTGCCTAGGTTTCGCCTACGCGCCCATGGTGCTCGCCCCGTTCTCCGAGTTCACGGGGCGCTACTCAGTCTTTGCCGTCGCTGGCATTGGCTTCACCGTATTCCAGGCTATCTGTGGAGTTGTGACGACGACCTCCGGTATGCTATTCGCGCGCTTCTTCGAGGGCATAGCTTCAAGTGTTTACTCCACCATAGCCAGCGGCGTCTTGTCCGATATTTACGAGAAGGAGGACCGGAATACGCCCATGGCCCTTTTCTGTGGGTTCGTACTTGCCGGCACGGGCGTCGGACCGTTGTTCTCTTCCATCATTGTTGGCGAGACGGACTCCGAAGGTCAGATGTGGAAGTGGGTGTTCTGGCATCAGGTTATCGTGGACTTTATCTTGACGGTCGCGATCTGCGTTTTTTTCAAAGAGAGTCGAGGCTCCGTAGTCCTTTCGAGAAAGGCAAAGGCCTTAAATAAGTGGTATGATGAACTAGAGGCGAAAGGTTTCGTTGGAGTCCGGTTCCAATCGAATCACTTATCCCAGATCTCCGATCAGCTCACCGAAAGCCGCGAGAAACAGCCGTATTCAGCGGTCATCCAGCCTGCCTCAAACACAGAGACGCCGAGGCTGCGACGCATTCGATGGAAAACCAAGGCGGACGAGGAGCGGGGCTCGCTCGTCACCATGCTGTCCATCTCACTCACCCGACCCTTTCATTTCCTCTTCACCGAGCCCATCGTGTTCTTTTTCTCGCTATGGGTATCGTTTGCCTGGGCCATCCTGTATCTGATGTTTTCTTCCATCACGCTTGTGTTTAACCAGCAATACGGCTTCAGTATTCAGCAATCCGGCTACGTCTTCAGCGCCATGGTGGTCGGATGCATCATAGCAACTTTCGTCGGAATCTACCAGGATGATCTTCTAAAGCATCCGAACTGGCGATGCAAATCATCAGAAACCGACCGCGGCGACGACGTCGCCTACTCGGATTCCCGCGTCTGGGCTTTCCTCCGGAGGAAATTTCCGGCCGAGTCGAGCGAGTCCCGGCTCTACTTCACGTGCTTCACCTCCGTATTCCTCCCGGCCGGTCTATTCCTATTCGGCTTCTCAGCCCGGCCCTCGGTCCACTGGATCGTCCCCGCCATCGGCGTCGGGGTTTCTACGGCGGGCATCTACTCCATCTACCTGGCAACCTTCAACTACTTCGCCGACAGCTACCGTGAGTATGCCTCATCGGCCACTGCAGCGCAGTCGTTCTGCCGAAACGTGCTTGCCGGGGTGTTTCCGCTAGTCACGTCCCTGCTGTGGACGAACCTGGGAGAGGCCAAAGCCGGCGCAATCCTTGGGTCCATCGCAGCGCTGTTTACCGCCGTCCCCTGGGCGCTAGTATTTTATGGCGAGACCATACGACGGAAAAGCAAATACGCAATTGTAAGTGCTTCCCGCTGTTCCACTAGATAAAGCGATCGTTGCTGACTTGCCATAGACACTTGATTCAGGAACCGCATATCGGTGAATAGATTTTTAATGTTAGACTTATAATGAAATCTTGGTTAACGCATAGACTAGCCCGTAGCTACGCCGTCGTGTAGTCCGTGCCGAGTGAGAACTCAATGACGATCTGTCACTATCTAGGAAATGCTACCGAGGTCTGTTAGCTGACTATTCTTCCTCTGTTGGAACACGGGAAATACCTGGTTGCAGGCGAGCATGGGGAGGGTGCGCCCAGCCACCCGATCTGCCCAACAAGGGTTTAAAGAGGGCGGTAAATTCGTGGGGCCCGCAATACCGTTAAATCCCGGTGGGCGAACAAAGGGCAATGACGAATGGTTGGTCATCCTGACACTATCTGGGTCGTATACCCAAGGTTGTTGGGTTCGATATAACAACTCGGTGAGAACGAATCGCGGTTGGCTATTCAGGAATCGGGTTCAAGAGATGATTGAGCGTTGGACTTGATCAAGCGGAATCGTGGGGACCCATTTAGGGGCATTGTCGGTCATCCTCCAAGCCAGAGAATCCTCTTCCATTTGAAAGGTTTAAGCAATAATACCTGTATGGCCCGCCGGGTGGCTACGCAGCATGAAAGTGACGAGAACGGGTTCGACCGCCGCAAATCCATCACGTCAACCTCGGGTGGCCGGGTGAATTGAGCCGCCTCCTATAGATTGCCAAATCGGTAAGCTTCAAACTTAACCGGTCCCCATTGGTCTTGACGAGAACTGGCATAGTGACGGCTATCTTCCGAGGGTCGATCTGCTACTCATGCTATCTAGGAGGGGAAAAATATCGCGATTCTGTCTCACGATACCTGGCGTGCGAATCATGTTCCAGCCCCTGACGCGAACACGGATCAATCAACCTATTTGCCCTATTGCTTGTGCCTGCCATGTAGCCAAACCGCCTGCGGCTGGGGGCACTATTCTCCCACAACCTCTCTCCATAGGCTTAGGAAGACCGGGTGGCCGAGGAAGGAGGTTATGACTTACGACGTACGACTTCAATACGTTAATCAGCACTTGACGAATTCAATGTTCTGGTCAAGTACATTAATGGGCGTGGGCGACGCCTCATGGTAGGGCGGGAGAGTGGGTATACATGGGGTCTACCTGCTTTTATGCATCTGCGTCAAGCCCTCTCACCAGCGTCTCGATTGCACTTCAACTTCCACCTCGTACAGACGTTATTGTAAAGATAGCGAGTCGGCAATCATGCGAAACAAGTACCTATAACACCACGGCCATGCATTTGCGTTGTATCTGGGGCGGTTGCATTGTGAATGTTCTCGCTCGGAACGCCGTTGCCGCCGTTTCCGCGGCCGAACTGAGATCTATCTAGGTGATTCACAGCACTCGTCTTATCAGACGATTATATGCAAAGACGAAAAGACAATTCTTGAAATTCACAAGGGTGAAACAAGAAAACCACCGGGATTGACAGTGAAAGCCGTAGGTAGACGAGACGCAGGGAGCCCCTATTTCTCTTCTATCTACGTAAGTTGATAGACACTCGAGTTGCGATATTTCGACTTCACTCGTTTCCGTGTCATGAATCATTCGAGATGCTAGGTTCTTTGATCCAATATCCATAGTTTACTAGAATGAAATTATCATAAAGATTTCGAGAAATGCCCCGAATCTAACCGCCGAGGGGGGTTATTGTGTTCAAGTTATGTCCACTACGTACAGTGCGGGTTAGCTACAGGACATATTATTGTAAGTCTACCTAAGTATTTATTCTGCCCGGACTTCAGCTTTCACTGATCAACGACGATTTGGTCTTGCCAATATAGAGACTCCCCTACAGCGCCGATTCACCATTATGTTCACTTGACATAATCTATTTTAGTTAAGCTAAGATAAAGGTATTATGCATAAGGCATAGGTAAGTGCGCTGATTTATTCAATTGTCCTTGTATATTACGGACGTACTTTTCAACTTTATAGATTTTTGATGGGATATTTCGTCCGCAGCTGTTCGCCGTACCGGAGAGTCAGGAACGAGATGGGCAAGAAGAAGATAGCGATGAACGCCAACAAACTATTTCCCCAACCGTACCCCAGCCTGGCGTATAACTGAAGCCCAGCCAGGGGCAGGACCGCTCCGGCGGTGGATCGGATAATCGTGTTAGAAGCCAAGGCCGAAGCAGCGTACATGGGGAAGGCATCCACGAGATATGTCTGTATACTGAAGAGTACGAGGATGTTTCCCATGCCGATGAAAGAGGTGCTGATGATGGGCACGACCCAATGGACCTTATACTGCGTCGTCCAGCCGTAGATTAACAAGCCCACCGGGATGCATACGGCGCCCACGGGGAGAAGCGGGAGCCGATACTCGGGCTTCATACCCTTCTTCTCGCCGCCTGTTTCCTCGGCTATCCTGTCGGCTTCTGCTGCCTTCCTTCTGACGTATTTATCAGAGGTGGTGCTGTAAAGGATAATAGCCACGAGACTGCCGACACCCAACCCGAGAAACGAGAGGCCCACAAGCGCTGTAGAGAAGCCGTACTGGCCCTGGAAGACCTCAGTCATGGTAGTAAACTGGATGTAGAGGTACCCGTACGACAGGGTGGTGTACAGCGCCGTGATACAGATGACGGGTGAACGAACGAACATCTTGGCCGGACGGACGACACCGCGTTTAAAGAAGTCGATCGGCAGCAGGCCCGTGTCTAGCTTCGAGCGCAGGAGATCATTACCGGTTTCCTTGCGTAGCCTCTCGGCTTTCCTCTTCAGAAGGATGGGCGCGTAACTTTCTGTCATCACGATCAACATGAATATACTAACGGCGCCGCCGGCGATGGCCAGGAGCCAGAAATTCCACCGCCACCCCTTTGCGTTGGAAAGGAAGCCGCCTCCGATGGGTCCAATGATGGGGCCTAGTAAGGGGCCGATGGTATATACAGACAAGACGACACCCCGGTGCTTCTGGGGGACCATATCGGCTATCGTACCGCTACCGTTCGTCACAGGGGCGACTCCGAACAGGCCGGCCAGGAATCGGAAAGCGATGAGAGAGTTGAGGCTTGGGGCGAGCGCACAGGCGATGGAAAACGCTACGAACCCGAGATTTGAGACGTGGTAGATGGGTATCCGGCCATAGATCTCGGACAGGGGCGCGAGCAAGATCGGGCCCACGGCGAATCCGAGCAGGTATACCGAGACGACGAAAGTGGCGATTAGAGGTGAGTCCGAGTGGAACTCCTCCAGGACGAGGGGCACACCAGGCGCGAATATTGCTGTGAACACGATCAGAAACGGAACGCAGCCAGATATAAGACAGAGGTGAGACCCAAAAAAAAAAAAAGAAGAAAGACAGTATGAGCTCATGGGTTTACGCACACGAGCCCAACGGTGCTATGAAGGTCTGGAAGCTAACAGCGCCACAGTTGAGTACTTTCCGCGTCGTCGTCCAGTTATACGGATTTTCGGGGTCGTCGTCGCCGTCCCACCAGACGATGTTGGGGCCGATTTCGTCATCGCTTTTCTTCGTTTCCTCAGTCGCCTCTGCTTTCTCTACGTCGCGCTCCACGCGTAATGCGGTAGATGCGTCTGAGTCCCGCCTCTTGTGATCGCCCTGATCTAACCGCTTCTCCTCCAAAATAAGATCGTCGCTGACGGGTATGTTGGCCTCCTGACTCTTGTCGATGGCCGTGGCCGTGGCCGGCTCTTGCCCCGAAGTCAGATGCTTGTCGTTGTCCCTGTCACTGTCGGGTTGTATCGCAGCAATCGTCGAAGTGGTGTCCGACATGTTGACCCCCCAGGTAATATTATTCCTTCTAAGCACGCAAAGCCCATACGCCGTCTATAAATGCTCATACGCCAAGTCGCTTTTAGGAGACAGCGTCCCATCCAATGCACACCCAGAGGAATCCGCCGGGCAAGATAATAGCCAGAGACCTGGGAAGCACTACACCATATATCAGCTCCAAGCTGCTGTTCAACTTACGTGTGGTAATAAGTATGCTATTAATGATCACGGCATTAAAGCGGACGGTCGGATATTGGATGTAGCGGACTTTTGATTAACCCTGATGAGGAAAAGTACGAGCAATATGAGGAAGAGCGGGTTTGCCCACGAGGACGGGAACAGAAGTCCCGCTTCAGGGTATTTACCTAAAGGATCCGAATCACGACAAAATACATCATTCTCAGTGGGGACTGACACGTTATGGACCAAGGCTACGAGATCGGCCTCTCACATGATGTGACGGAATCATGGATTGATTCCTTTACCGACGCTGGGTGGTGGTGTACCTACCTTGTGTGCCTGGCTCGGGCCTCGCGGATGCATATGTATAAAGAGATGCATCTGAACCCGCTGGAATGCCAGAGAATTTATGTTACTGCGCTGTGGTATAGGCAGGCCATCGCGTCTCAGGGGAGAATGCTTCCGTCAGTCCTTTGCGTCAAGATTGGGGCTCCCCCCCCGGTTGTTCTAACCAGGGATTACAGATCGTCCATTACTAGATAGCCAGGATATGACGTGGATAGTAATACCTACTGAGTATACACTACTGAGCATGCTACAAGGGATTCAATACTGACTCCGACTGACCATCATCTACCTTCCTGAGGAACCTGGAGTCAACTTTCAAAGTCATGCCACAAAACCCTTCGGCTGCAATACGAGACCGTCTTGGGGTGCAATATAGCTCATGTGCGTTTCAAGTTTCTCTGGACTCTGCACAACTCCGCCCCTCCCGGCTGACTGTGCCGTGTATAAAGACTCCGGAATCATCTTCGGCCATGTTACATCCGAGGAACGTGCCGTCGCACTCCCCATCAACGCTCGCTGCCAGGGGATCCACACTTAGAAATCACCCGTGTAGGGTCACATCACTACGGAGATGGGATTTAAGTCCGATGCGACGCCGATAAGTTTTGCCCATCACACGTATCCCGCTCTCTAATCCGTTCGGCTAAAGTTCTATGTGCCTGGGTTGATCGAACCCCTCAGAACTTAGAAGAGGATTAATCGGGGAGGGTGGACATGAGTAAGTTATATCGAGACCAGACTCAGATGTCGACCCAGACGACGTCGTGGGTAGCAGACATGTGGGACTCTTGCTGGCGCCGTTGACCCGTTGATGCGCCAGCTGCCTTCCAGTTATACTAAGTTGCATAAGTGGCAGGCAGGTCATGTCGATATACCAATACCGTTGTTCCCAACGTCTTGGCGGCGGGTTTATAAGCACCGTCCGCCCCGCTGGTGGTTTCCCATGGAGCGGGAACTCCATACTCCTACCAGACCGCTCCCACACTATTCCATAGTAGGTAAACCGTACGTGAGCTGATAAGTGAGCTGGGTTCGATTCCCGGCAGCGCTATTCGTATCCGTCTGTTAGCGTGTCTCTGCCGTCCCATGCAGTTGGTAGTAGGATGTCAAAGACAGACGGCTGAAGATAGTTACCGGACACTAACCTAACCGAATGAATTGTTGGCCGTCAGGCATTACGTGATTCCTATACCGATATGGGGGTTGAGACGAACCACGCGTGTACGTAATGGTACACGACGTGCTTATACGTAGAGAGGGAACCAAATACCGCTAAGTGTCTGCATCGAGAATCAAAACATGTTGCGTATATACTCAGCGTGAGCCAGTAAACTGAACACAGGAAATCGAAAGGTGGCTTTGAAGTACGGATTTGCCGACGACAGGACACGGCAAACGCCTTGCCGTTTTACATTTCTTAAACGTATCGGGCATATGTACCGATTCTGCTTCTTGCTTATGTACTCGGACATTCAAGAGTCACGCCATCTTCAACGACAACACTAGCGAACGCGATCAATGTCGGAGGGGGGTAACTAGAATGTGATGAGAGCGGCCGCGCGGTTGGACCCGAGGAATGAGAACCGTCGACAAGAGGTAGTATTTCAATTGGGAGTATTGAGGCTCTGCGGTAGCACCGTCAATTGATGGCTAAGACCATATTAGACCAAGACTACAGAAGAGTTGTCTCCTAAACAATCTTACTCCTTACAGGCTCGCACTGAAATGACGAAAACTCCTCCATCTGCGCGGTGTTCGTTGCCCGGGATATAGGGCACTCATAATGTTCCAGAATAGGGTTTAGCTTACTCTGAATCATCTTCGGAGACTGAGTCTGTGGAAACAGACTCCGCGGAAACTGAGTCTGTGGAGATAGACTCTGCGGCGACAGACTCTGCGGGAACAGACTCCGCGGAGACTGAGTCTGCAGCGTCTGCACCGACCTCAGTTTCGCTATCGGGCGGGGATGGTAAGTGTGCGCAATTGTCACATCTCCCATCAGAGTCCCGGGTAGTGTGGGGGGCGTCTGCATCGTAATTCGGACAGTGTTCTGAACCGTCAAGGCTACGACTCGTTTCGCTCCAATGATCGCAAGGGACGTAGCCCACATGGACTATATGTCCGCAACTGAAAAGGTTCCAAAGCTCCTCACACATCATGGCTATGCCGTAATCTGGGAGGCCATTAGACTAGTCACTAATCTTCACATGATGCCATTGTTTTCCTGACCTTAATATATGAGAGCGTGATGGTTGGTCTTGTCTTTCGCGACGTACGTGTCTTAGGAATGTCTATCAAGCGGTCCATCCTATCCCATTCATATACGTCGTCGTTTCCCCCCATATATGGATCGCGGGTTTCACTCTCCATCACGGAATTTCGAACTCGGGCAAGGTTGTCCGACACTCGCATGGAATGTCTCTCAGGTAGCATTAGCAACTACACATGCACACGTGTTGGCAGGTCGCATGTTTGTAGTGTGCATTAACACTCCAAGTCTGGTCGCTTAAGCCGGTAGAATTTCCAATTCGTCTACCTATCAGCCCGTGCTCGACGCAGAATGATCAGCGGTGGACGATTTCTCACAGCCTGCGCTTGAAAACACCTCATAGACTTTGTACACCAACCAGTTCCTCTTCAACACCACGCTTTCAGTGTACACGTTTTGCGTCGCCAGCCAATACCGCATTTACTGTGTGCTGCAAGTCCGTGCCGCTATTAGGCCGGGCAGTCTCGCCCGGCGAGTATCAGGTCTTTCGGTACTGGTACTTTAGGTAGTTAGACAGACAGAAAATAACAGCAATAAGACTTTGATTTGAGCCCCGTACGTACGAAAGCCCATTCAACAAATCTAGCCAAAAGAGCGGCTAGCAAGCTAGAGCGGTAGGTATAGGTAGAACCACAAGATGAAAGGACCATATTATCGGCCTGGTCCACGATGAGTTGAGTCCAGCACTTCAAGCGAAATGAATGTCTTTCGCGACAACGAGGCCCTCAGGTATTAGCCAATGATGGTAATGGGGGAGTACTGCAAAAGAGAGCTGGAAGCGACGTCTTTAATACGGCCGAGACACTCGGGCCTATTCAATCCTTCACGGGCACCGCAGCAGACGCATCACCATTGTCACCGGCGAGGGCATCAATCTTGGGCCAGAATCTCGGATCAATGTCTGACTTGAGTGCCGCTACCTGCTCGGGGTCTTCAAGAAGCTCACGTTCGGGCCGTGAAAGCTTCATATCGCAGAGAAGTCTGGTCCGAATCATTTGACGTCTCATTGCCGCATCGACGGGCCCCCTATATAGTGGCAGTTGGCAAGGCGAGGGAATGAAGGGATACTCTTTTAATTTGGCACGCATCGCATGAGGGAGTGGAGATTCGATCAATTTGCTGTTGTTCTGTTGTTAGGACAGGACCAACGACCAAGAAGGTGAAGCAGGTAATGTATCTTACAATGATTTACCCGTCCATTTGTACCACAGGACTGGGACGTCATTACTAGTAGCAGAATCACAGCCGTGATCCAGGAGGAAGTAACAGGTTCGTCCAGGGTAGCCAAACATGGCCCGATAAACCTGCCAACGGTCGTGGCGATGGTCGAAATCCTGATTCCAAAGATGCTGACTGAGGAGGTTCTTCATATTCCTGCATCGTTCCTGGTAATCGCCGCCGGGAACATGATGTGTCTTTGTTTGCAGAACAATCCGTATGGGGGCCTCGCCGCTTGGCATGTTGTCCATTGGGGCAGGAGCTAGATAGGTAAAGTATATGAGGATGATGAGGATGAGGATGAGGATGAGGATGATGTTTAGGTAGATACGGTAATCCTACCGATGGCGCTGAAGCTCCCCAGGCGTTGGTTTGCTGCGGGCTGCTTACGGCCCGCAACTAATGTATAACTACAAGGTAGTATTGGCGGAACCTCGGCACTGCAGCGGGTTGGGTACCGCGGCAGGCATCATCCGGTAAGGGCCTGTTTGATGCGTGAGGAAGCTGGTGCGCGCGCTTTTCAGTCGGACTCTCGCAGCTTTTATACCATCTGGAATATGCTAGCCGGCGTTACGAGATGCCAACAGGCACTACTAGATACATATCCAGGCGCTACAGAACGACGGAAGAGAAGCACAATACGGAAACTGGGGAAAGGACCTATCCTTTTCGAGGCAGCGGACGCCAGCGACTTGAAGCGCCCGGCCGGCAAAAGGACCGTTCATTTGTGGATCGATAACAAAGAGCTCTGGACAGCTATGGGATAGCTTATGAGGGCGGAAATGAGATCGATAGGGATATTGGAAATCTATTGGACGCCTTGACCGGAAGGGTGCCGATATCAAAGACGAGGAATATCAGGGACCTGAGGTTCGACGACGATTCTACCGCGGACACGGCTGAAATGGATGACACTGTTACCTCGGCGTTGCTGGTAAAGCTGGACAGAGTCTTAGTTGCTTCTGTTTTTCTTGTTCGCCCCGATCAACAGTCACATAGCTGGTGGTTGGTCGAGGCTCGGTCGCTGCATCCTGTCACGCTTGGCTTGGACCAAACTTCAGGCTGTAGTCGGAACACGATTGCTACGACAACTTGCAAGCTTTCAGTTCTAGCATCACGGGGACCCCTTCTTATAAACCGTCAGAACGGGTACGTACTCTGAAGGGCAGTGCGAAGTGCTAACGTGTTTCCCTATCTGCTTATCCACCCACCCTGGTTAGCCACCCATTGGCCACCTTCAATTTCCCACTGCTCCCCTTTTAACCTACCTACTTTCTTACCTACCTACCTACCTACTTACCTACCGACGAACAACCTACCTACTTTGTGAGGAAATCACACAATTGAGATCGAATTAGCAAGCCAGTATCGATCTACCTAATCTACACATAATAACGTCATCCGCACCCGAGAAACGACACGCGCGTTGCCCCCGTACACCCGATACCGACCGTACCGACCACGACGACTTCCTTGGCCAAACTAAGCCCTCAGCACTCCAGTATAACGCTTTAAAGAGCCCCTAAACCTGTTGATATATATGCGCAAAGCGTAATCCTTGAATTGAGGGAGAAAATGAGGTTTATGCACATATACCATATATCGCTACATAGGCTATATGCATATTTCCGTCAGTATTGGAAATGGAATTTTTTTAATTTGATATCCGGACAGACTGTGTTAATATACGCGCCGCGGCAAATAAACATTCTTTTAACATGCGTTGTGGTGAAGTTATGACTTTTTGAAGATGGCAATTTTGTATGGGAAACCGGCTGGTTAAGCAGGGTGGGTGGATAAGCAGATAGTGAAATACGTTAGCTATTTACAGGATTTCTACGGTAGAAGCGCACGTGACTGGCTTTGCCAAGCGCATAGTGCAAGAAGTGTGGTTAATACTACCTACACGGTGTGGAACCCTATACCGTCTCGGGAAAATGGCACGAGTCCAGCAACCCGAACTTGCTTCAGAGAATTTGAACCCGAGGGTCAAATTTCTCGTGGATCAAGCCAAGGATTGCCGCCATTGGCGTAGCATACGTCGTATCGGCATTGAGAATCCCATCGTCTCCCCTCCTCGATCCGGCCCCTCCATCAAGCATTCCGACAATCCGCCCATCAAGGGTCCATATCAGGGAACCGGAATCGCCTTGGCAGGAAAACGCCTTGTTGGCGAAATGTGGGTTAATTGCAGCGACAATACATAGTTGAAAGCATTGATTGTCGGAAGGAGTCTTGTCGCGGTCACAACGTACTCTCACGACGCTTCGTATCCCATTGACATGGCCGAACGTGACACCCGAACGCCAACCGCGTTTTGCAACGAGCAGCGTGCCACTTTCCATCTCTTTTTTCCCGACCAGAGCCTCCGTTTTCAATTGATAGAACCCCGCCTCGGCGGGATCTGATACGAATTGAATGACGTCTTTGTGTCGCTCGGCGTTGGCTCTGGCCACTCGGTTGATGTTTTCAGCTTCGAGACGACGAACGTCTCCAACAAAGACGTCGTTGCTCAAGTTTTTGCATGAATTGAGCCGACCGCCTTCAAGATTTACTAAAGCAAAGTCCGGAAGCCAGTGGTCGCGTCCTGGCATTTCATGATCCCGTAACAGCGGCCTGCGAGGAGGAGCGAATACCACCCGGCCAATTCGCCGCGATCTCTCATCTTGCAAAATCTTGAGCTTATCTAGGTCTTCTTGGAGGCGACTGATGCGTTCTTGAAGCTTGGGATTCGCACGTTCAGCTCGCTTCTGTACGTCGTCTAATTGATATGTAATGCTTTCTTCCATCTCAGTGACATCCGACGTGGTCGGCATAATGACATCCGCAGCTCCCGTCTCGGAGCTCCCGGTCGGATGAATCGCGGCGTCATCGTGGGGGAAAGCAGCTTGGTGACTGATCATAAGGTATGTAGGGTTGCTGGTATGGTCACCGGTGCCTTGAACAGTCAGATATACACCGGCCGTTGCGATCCTGCGCGGCGTGTCTATCACAGATATGGAGTTTCCTATATGATGGGTTCCTCGAGTGCCAACAACCGACTTGTTGTCGAAATCAAGGATCGGAACAGGCTCAGTGTTCTGGTCTCTGATCAGATCTCTTGATAGATTCGCCGTTTGGGATGCGCAAGGAATGTTGCTAGTAATCCCTGTCCTGCGCATCTCTACAACGATATTCTCCATATTGCCCGGGCCTATCTTGCTCTGTACGAATTGATGGCCGCGGCAACAAACGGAGTACCCATCCAGACAGGATATCTGCGACCCATCAGGTCGAGCCTCCACGCCAATCCAAATGACAGTAGTGGCGTCTGCGTCACTGGTTCTCATTTTGACAATGTCCACACAATTCCAGTACTCCTTTGCGGGACCCGAGTCGAGAATTTCGAGGAACCCAGGCCACAGAGTCTCTTCCCAATTTGATAGACAAGTGCTGGGATCCACAGGCAGTATTTCTCTCTCCACGGGGTGCTGGTCTTCAGTTCTGAGCACCCATGGGGCCCTGCAGCCGTTGGAACGTGAAACGAGCTCAGGTCGACTGGGAAGCCCATGGTAATACATCCGACGCTCTTCTTCTGACGGTACGTAGAATACTTCCGCTGCTTTTCGTTGGGCCTCGCCCGTGGCCTCGTTAGGGTTCGTGATTTCCATGTTTTCTTCAATGTTTTCCTGGTCACCCAGATGTGTCGGCCGTAGGAGTTGTTGTCGTGGATGCTTCTGCAAGGCTTGGTTAGATATAAATTGGGGGAGTGTCACTGTGTATTGGTGGGCAGTCTCTCCTCTTAGGGGTTGTTATGGGTTATTTATATATTCGGGTGCGGGCGTGAAGGGTCCTTTGCAGGTTACCCTGGGAATGGCTTCAGGGTTTGGGCCTGAATATTCTCTCCCTCAGTACAACAGGTATAAGAGGAGTCTATAATTACGTCCTATCCACGTTGCCTCGATGCCCAACTGGGACCAAATAGTTTCTCTGCTCGTGCTGGCTATGCGGGTGGGAACTCTACCAGTTCATTGTTAGCAGTCAGCTAACCGGTGATGACTTAAGGCCGTTCTACCTACCTCTTCGCTCTTCGTCTTCAGACTCCGGCGCCTCCAATGTCTTTGCGAAAAAAGCACAATATCGATAGAACTTATGTGTGAATTTCATAAGCGATACACGTCTTCACCTGACTGCGAATTTGGAATGAAAAGTGTTCTGTTTTCTGCAAGACAAGCTACACATGTTATGGTTCTCCCGTACATTGAATGACGACAGGAAAGTTCATCCTACTTCTTGACATGGCTACCATATAACCCTGCAGATTACCGGCAAGCGCCAGCCCACAGCTATTGTCTCCTGCCGCCATCCGCCCGAAAAGGAGGCCGCATACCACAATCTAGACTGGGGCGTTGTTTGCAGCTTCTCAGTCCAGCAAGAATAAAATACACCCATCAGTATCTCAGTATCAGTCGGTCATATTTTCGCTGGAGCACGTGGTGATAAGATACTATGAGTTGTATTCCCGCCCATGCAGATACAATCTGTCACCATGCCGTCCATCTCGCACATGGACTTCCAACCCCACAAACGTTAGATAAGAGATACTTTGCACTTCTGCCTAGGTAGCGTGCCGAGTTAACCAGCTCCCCGCGTGCGTTCCCCTCTCTGGCTGCTTGATAACCTGCACCTGGATCTTTTCGTTTTTATGTACAGCACCATGGATCTCCTACCCTCCTGTAGATGGCATTGTATGACCAACACGTTAGGCACCGGAGTTGATGCATGGCCGAGCCTGACCGGAGCGCCTGGCCGTCTGTATATAACTACCATTTGGGCATGCCATCTCTACCTTGGTCCCAGGTTCACTACATCTCCAATAAAAGCTCACAAGAAAGCAGAATAAATACAACATAACCGATTCCCTACTCTCCCTTTCACTTTCCAGCCAGTATCAACCAACTCTTTCAGTTAATTGCTTTCCGCCAATCTTCATCTCTCAACGAGCTACTCAACTTCATTTCATCGACACCAACGATAATGGCAGACAAGAGTGGACCCAATAGCCAAGACTACGATGGCGTTGTCGAAGAAGCAGTGACACACCCCATAACCCCGTTCGGGCAGGTGATTTCGTCGGGGAATAAGGCAAAGGCAGACAGAGAGGAGAGAAAGAAACGTCGGGAGGAGGAAGCAAAGAAGGAGAAGGAAAAGGAGGAGGCGGAAAAAAACCGACAAGCATAAATCTACCGTGAACTCCAACCGGCTATTACAAACTCAGAAGGGAATCATGTTCTAAATAGATCCTTCAGTCTCTCCTGATATTCTTCGAGCTGATTCATCTTCTTGTCGACTAGCTTCTGGGAGTCCTCGCACCAGAAGTACGAGAGTATTTCCTCCATTTTGGGAGACCAGGACGTACCGAATTGGGGACAGATGTGATCCCGTACAAGATAAGACATCGCGTCTACCGAGTCTAAACAGTACCAAAACCACACTCTCCTTGACTCCCACATGCTTTCCATGACTTTTGAAAGTGAAATGCTAGGGTTGATTAATACTTTTTCCTCCTCCGCCTTCAGAATACGCATAAACTCCTGTCGAACACGATCAAATTCGTGCAACTGTTCCCCTTTTATCTCGTCGACCTTTAAATTGGTCAACCAGTAAGGGACGGCCAGCATTTCTACAGGCCGAGCGCAAATCCATTCCAGGTCTATAAAGCAAGTAACATTCCACTCTTCGTCCACGAAAATATTACTGGCATGTAGATCTGTAAATTGGAGGGGGAATGGACCATTCCGATACTCTTTGCTCAGATATTTGCAGGGTAATGCTCGCAGCAGAGTTCTCATAGCCATACTCTCGCGGCAATCTTCTTTATCATAAATGATATTTGGATGACTGATAAGTCGGCTATCGTGGTACGAAAGTGTATCTGAGATAAAGGCCTCTGTGCAAGAGTATGTTTCTGTCCTCTGCATCATTCTCGGTGTACCTTCATTCTCGAATATCATCATTGAACATGTCAATGGCCGGTTCGTTAGGCTGATACGGCAGTCGTCGTGAAACTGGAAGGACGCTATCTGAGCCTGCGGGAGGCGTGCGAGGGAAAGCATTGCCCGGGCTATGCCCCTAAATAACCGTTCTCTGCGGCATGAATCGTGCAGTTGAGAAGACCAAGTGTTTGAGAGCATCTGTCCTACATCGGAGCCGATATATTCCAGCAGCATGTATGCTGTAGGTAGATGGTAAGGTGAAGGATGGCGAGTATAGTAGGTCGGTATGTCGCGATGTGTGAAACTAAAGGCGCGCCGCTGAATCTTACGTACAAGACGCATGTAGCAAGGACGGTAATTCTCATGGGTATACTACGTTGATAACAAAACGGTCAGCACGTATAAAGGTCAAGGGAGTTGAACTAACCTGGCGGTGATCGGTAAAGCCAAAGCCGTAGAGAAAGGGGATTCGAATATCTTGGCAATATTGCTGCATCCAGGCATAAGCTCCGACTTCACAGCTCAGCTTTTCGTCAATAGTACCGGAGTAATGGGCCTCTGCAAGCTTGTATGGCAAACAACAGCGCAGCATCAGATTGCGATGAACTGAACCTGATGTAGTCTGAATCGGAATGCAAACATTAAAGCTTCCCTTTGTCCATTGCTCTTGTGGAAGGACTTTGCATGTTGCACTATCGTCAAGGCTCAGATGGTGCCTCACAAGAGAGCAAATCGTGTGTTGTTGGCGATTGAGGTCGGTATAGAGTTTGTCGCAAGCAGCGCGATAATGCAGTTGGGCGACAAGATCACCATCTAAGTTTTGTGCTTCACTAAGAGATATAGGACTGCCGTCCTCGCGTTCGAGTCTGGGAGTCATCGTGATTGCTTCAGGAAGACCAAGGAGGACTGTTAAATTTCAAGATTGCCCCTTATTAATTCAGGAACGTCATGCCTGACACACAGGCGGTCACTGGTGGCAGAATCATCTGTGACGGCTGGCGGTGAAGGCTAGCAGTACACTTCAGGTTAGACTCCCAACTCGTAGCAGATCGTAGCAGATCGCTATTGGCCCATGCACACCTGGTAAAGCTTGGTCCGTGTAATCAGTGATGAAGCAATCGTTTAATTACTATTTCGGTCTTTGCTTATCAAGCTGAGTTCATGCAATATGTAATAGTACAGAAACGAAAGACGGCAAACACAGTAATACGTCGGACTGGCGAATCAAGTTCCAGGTCTATGTTAACTGCTACCGAAGACTAGGCAGACCATCGGGTAGAAAAGAAGCACAATAGAACAGAAATAAACAGTGGATACTAGTTACTCTGAAAATAGCTAGGTCGATAGCTACGTCAATTTTAGCGTATAATATCTCTAAAGTAAAGTGCGGAGTCATGTTGCGAATAACTTCATTTTTTTCACCCAATATCGTGAAAATGCCGTTTCTGCAAGCTATCTTCGGTGGTACCTAGCAGTAATCCATGCCATGAACTCCATGTCACCTGCCGTTCCTGTCATCCGAACAGGTGAACCTGCCGGCATTGAGATTCGAGGGCGACGCCGGACGAGACCGTCTCTTCCCGGGCATGATTATCCGGCCGCTGCCGCGTTCGTTCTTCAAGCGACGCCCCTTTCCGGCATCCGGCCCCGCATATTATGCCGTATTTCTTCGGCGTGCTTGAGAACCTGCTCGTTCGAGTGCGCAGCGAAGCGTGCGCTTTCTCATGCGTGATCACCCTGTTGGCGAGGGCTACGAGGTGGGCGTGTCTATGTAGGTATAGACATCTTTTGCTTCCTTCGACCCCCCCCTCGTAGCAAACGCCCAGCACAAATGGATTCTTGGGAGCGTTGTCTCCGATCCGCATTGCACCGGCTCAACTCTGTATTGTGTATTTCCGACATCTGATAACAGGTATATGAATGGACGAACCCGTTACCGGGGCCGGGCCGCCTATCTGGGATTAAGTTCCAGCTGTTCATCGTCTACGTGGTCGAGCGGCTTGTGCTGCACGAACAGAGTCGCATCATTCTTTCGAGCGACCTCCTTCATATCCTCGACCGCCACCAGCCCTTCCAAGAGACCCTCTAAGGTCCAGCCTTGTTTCAACACCGCCAGCGTGTTTGATTTCCACGCATGCCCGTGTTGACCGTTCACACGGTTCTGCCACATGGTGACGATGAGGAATAGCCACCCGAAAATCATGAGGATGACATGAAGTGATATCCACGGCCACGAGATCCTGTAGCCGTAGAAACTCTCTTGCCTAAAGCCTGTCACATTTTTGGATCTACCGTCGAATGTGCCGTCTGCTTCTCGCTGCATCTCGATGCTCATGCTCACGGCAACACTGCGGAAAACAGAAGGCAGGTCCTCGTTCATGAAGAGAGCCTGCATCACGCTCGGGCTATATTCGGGGGTGGTCGTGCTTATGTAGAAACCGTTCAGCTGGCCCTGGATCTCGCCATCGCTGCTGGCGTTGAAGACCCTTTGTTCCGTCGCAAAGTTGGCCTGGAAGAAGGAACTGATGCTATCCACCGCGTTTTGCGAGACGTTGTACTCGTCGCCGGACTTCTGAGATACGATCGACAGGTCTGTCCGGGAGACCACGGAGAAATAATCGTCAAACTCAATGCTGGAGAGCTGCTCCGGACTGAGATTCGTGTCAGTGAAGGATTTGGTCGGCTGCCATGACTGTGGAGAACGAGTGATATTCGTGACCGGTGTTGATTCTTGAAGCAGTGTTCCCACAGACACCGAACTCTCGTAATTGTTTATGCAATAGGAGAGTGCACACTCGGTAGCATTGACGGGAAGATTTGGCCAGACTGCAGCAGAATTATTCGAGTCTCCAGTGACCCGTATGATCGCCATCGACCATATCAGCATGTCCGAGTCAAGCATACTGATCGTCTGGCTCGCATTTCCCGTGCCAAGGGCCGTCATCTTGACTCCGTTCTGATCATCGTAACCCCAACCGTTGACGTTATCAACAAACAGGCCATTGGGCAACCGGAACGCGGTCCCGTTACCGTGTGCGTCGGTCGCAGGCCCGTGTCTTGCCAGACTCGCATACAACGTCCCGGAGGATCCGACAGTCTCGAGCTTTGCAGTAACGTCATTGCACGTAGAGCAGACGGAAAGCGACTCATACGGCGGCCAAGTACAATCTTGGCTGGTGCAATGAAAGGAAAACTGCTTATCGACGACGTCCCAGAATGGATGAGTAAGCCCGTAGAACACGCTAGATTGCATTGAAAAATCGGCATCCGCGTAGACGTTGGCGACGCTGCCCCTCCTAGCTATACACCTCTTAGCAGCCGGTCTGAGGGAGAGGGAGAGATGGGAACCTTACAGGGATCGAACCCCGATACCTGAAGGCTATACTCGTTACCTCTCGAGTATCTCCCCGCGTTCGGCACCGTCACGTTTTCATCGGCGATTAGTTTCTGGGACACACCCGGCTGAACAAGCTGCTGCGCAGCCGGACTAATAGCTGGGCTCAGCAAGACAACTAAGAGGCCGGCGTAAAGGAACGTTCTAACATAACGTTGATTAGCAGCTCGTGACTAGGAAACGAAAAAAAAAAAAAAAAAAAAAAAAAAAAAAAACAGCGAGGCATGATTCTCACATCTGACGCGCTTTCCACCCCAGCCTCAAACAGCCCAACTGACCCCGACTGGCAGCGTCGATCCGTTCGAAATCAATCAAGGAGCGGGATCGATTCGTGAAGAGAATCCATTTCCACTGCGCGATCAGCTCCATCACGGCGAAGAGCAAGGGCGCCTCGCTCGCCGTCACTATAATTGATACCACCGCGTTCAGCGTGAAGAAATATCCAATGGACGGCTTGCCATCAAAGACCGCCAAAAGCACGGCGAGGACCACCAACATCAGCGTCGCGAAGGCGAGAGCGGCGATTTCTAGCTTCCATATTTTGAACACAGACGACAAGACGGGATTCATGGCCGGGCTCGGGGATGTTTCGGATCGAAGAAGAAAAGGATATTAGTGAGTGAGTGAGGAGGTAGGTAGGTAGGTAGGTAGAAGAGGCGACTCCGACAGAAACACAATTGCTCTTACTATCCAGACTAGTAATTAAGGAGGCTGAAGGCAAATCTCTTCCTCTCTCTCATATTCCACCCCCCCCCCCCCCAGTTCTTATTCTTATATGTGGATGCATAATAAGGAGATATTTAAAACGATCCTGGACTCCTACTCAGCCTGGGCTATACCCCGGCCTTCATAATTAAACCTTTTCGACCACCCCGGAGAGAAAACCGTTAGTCCCCGGGTGCTTTGCATAGGGCTGGACTGACAGCCCTATTCGAAGTGGCCAGAAGATTGTTTCTGGCCAGAGAGATGAATTAAAAATCGCTGAACTAGCCGGCACATCCCAGGTAAATAACGTGATGCCGAAGTGGTGCTATTCCGCCTACCCAAATTCAACAACTAACTTCCCAGGGTCTATCCTCAACTACTCAGTAAACCGAGAAAGAAAAAAAACCGCCCGTACTGCCAGTATTCCCCTCTCTAGGACAGCACAAAGCAAGCCAGCACCCGCCCTAATCAAGATCAACCAAAAGATCAGCACCCAACGCGTCAAAGATCACCGTCTGAATAAGACCAAAAGCGGAGCCAGCATGAGGCGCGAAAAAAGGCTATGTACGTTTAAACTCCTTACCTAGATACCCACTTAACTACCGGCCAAATCGCAGGTGGTCAGAAGTCCTCCAAGCAACCGAGGCGACGCGATGAAAATCATATAATATAGGTAACCGACAACGGCGTAAGCAACACAGCAAAACCGGCCAATACGTAACTACATATCAAAGGCGAGAGAAATCAGATTTCCAGAACCAAAAAGGCGCTAGCGCAGACTCCCCTCCCTCAGCCAAAGACGCGCGAAAGTAAAACCGCGCCACTGAACAAAAGCAGTTGATGCAAAATCCACGACCGCACCGCGGGAAACCAGGCAACAACAGTCAGAACCCAAAAAGAACAAGAATTACAAAAAGATTCCGCCCCCCCCCCCCCCTCTCTCCTTTTCCCAAAAAAAACCAATCCACGTAATTATACACATATACGCAAGGAATAAACCATAAGCACTCAGCACAAACCGTACAAAATATCCAATAGCATCACGTACATAGGTACATAGATAGTCCCGCGCAATAACCAAGTCAAGACAGCAAAGCAAAACCCACGAATGAAAACCATATCTCCCAAGGCGCTCCCATACCATACCGATAAGCCCTACAGTCTGTACAGATACAGAAATCCACTCAATCCATAGGATCCCATACACGGTACGGTACGGCAGGTCATAGTAACCAAGATGTATGTATCCGTAATATCAAACCAGTTCGATCATAGAAACCCCACCAACAGAATCCAATGAATCCAACAATACCCAATACCCAATACCCAATACCCAATACCCAAAAACACCCAACCGTTAACCCCAACCCAGCAATCACCAATCCCGTCGTCCCTTACCCCGTAAACTCCAAGCAGCCCCTTCAATACCTACCAATTATCTAAGGACCAAGCTCCCCTACACTCGACATGGCAACAAAACTACTTGTCAAAGACGTTACCGGTCTTGACCCTTATGAATCGCCGAGACCATTAAGTTCCCAGAGCAGCGGCAAACCATCCAGTTAGCTCAACGCACCAGAACGCACGAGGCAAGAACACAGCAGCAGTAGGACAAGCCGTAGATAATCTCACAGTTCCACGAAAGGAACCAAAGTAACAACACATATAGTCACATCAACACTTCAGGGGCACATCGTCGGGAGCACTCACAAGACCAAGGGAGAGTAAAATAAAAACAGGCGGGTCGTAACGGAATCAATTGATTGAACGGCCAGTCAAGTGATATGGAGCCACCACAAAACGCCTTCGCCTACGGGCGCATACAATGAATGATACAAAGCAAACCAAACAAACTCCATGATGTGCTCATTCAGACCAATACACCGCGCAAGACCCGTCATATAACCTTTTGTTCCCAGTCGACAGCCTGAAAGGCTGTGGAAGTGCGTCAGAACTCCAGTGGACCAACGACTGGGCCAACCGTATGGTCACAAGCTCTCGCGCTTCATCTTGCCACCCTCGTACCAATTCACGAACCCTAATTTAAAAAAAAAAACGTGGCGATGCTTTCTAAAACCCGCCTATGCTAGCGGCAGGCTTGTTGGCCCTCCGTCCTAATAAGGTTGCACCGTCAAGATTGAGCTCAAAGGCGCCGCGTTGTTTATTTCGATCTCGAACCTGTTGGCGGGCGGCTTGCGTTACGGCAGCGCTATGCTGGCCATATCCTCGTGGTTCTCGTTCTGGTTGCCGAGCACGCTCTCGACCACGTTCTTGATCCTTACCCAAGCTCGCGTTGCGCATACTTTGCTCCAGTTGCTGGGCATCGGACTTGGGAACATGATCATGATCCTCCTCTTCTGAAGATTCTTCATGGAGATTAGTTAACCGGGATGGCCCGCCAGCCTTGGCCCCGACCTGTTTCCGTCTCTTTGCCTCTTCCTCTTGCCGATGGACAGAGTATCCAACATCGAATATTTCGCGCAGGTTTACGGCGCCGGGGGACCGGAAGTCAAGCCGTCGCTCACCGTCGATCAATTTCGCAGAATCGAAAGCACGTAGACGTTCGGGCTCTTGTAACTTCCTTTCGTCGCGAGACAACAGAGCAGATCCTCGGATCCATGGATGATTCAAGAATTCTTTAATAGTGTAACGCTTATCAGGGTCAACGGTCAAGAGATGGCTGATGAGGTCCTGAGCGGATTTTGAAATGTCGTCCCACCAAGGAGAGAGGAAGGTGAATTGACCCTTGGCGACCTTTTCGGTCAACACTTCAATGCTCTCATCGTAGAAAGGGGGGAAGCCGCAGAGCAACGTGTAGAGCACGCAGCCTAGAGCCCACATGTCAACCGACTTCGAATACCTCTCATCCTTGACTATTTCGGGGGCAGTGTAACCCACGGTACCGCATGGCGTCATCGTCTGTTTATCCCATACGATTTTCGACAAACCAAAGTCGGCGATTTTGATCTGTCCAATTCCGCCGGATCCAACATCAGGAATAAATTCGCCTTCGTCAACCTTGTCCTCGTCTCCGGGCTGCCTTGGCTTTGGAACTCTCGACGGCACGAACGGAATCGGCCGGAATAATATGTTTTCCGGTTTAATGTCTCTGAGAAGCGGTTTTTACTATCAGTTACCTGACCCAAAGAACGTGAGGAAGACGCCGGATTAAAAATAGCCATGTACGACCCAAATCAAAGAAGTCAGACTAATGGGGCGCCTCACCGGTGAACAACGCCCATCTCCTCGTGGAGATATTCAAGGGCTTTGGCTACTTGTATGATGACGTGTCTCGAAAGCTCTTCGCTGAAGTAGGTTAGGCGTACAATCTGATGGAAAAGTTCGCCACCGGGCGCAAGCTCGAGTATGATGTAGTAGTACTGTCGGGACTCGGAGAAATTAACGAGCTTAACGATATTGGGGTGATCGAGCTGGCGCATAATTTGCACTTCCTTCAAGATGTTGGCCCGCTGGTAGGTGTTAGTATCTGGAGGCACAAGTCGGCTTTAGACTGCTCCGGGAGAAGCATTCTGATAAGCGAGACGACGTAATAGCAAGGAAGAGTAAAACAAGAAAGACTGAGAAATGACCATAGTGATAAGGAGGTCGCTAGACAAAAGAAAAGAAAAATAGTTTTCGCACCTCTACAGCTTTCGGGGCCTTTTTGAAGTCCGGATGTAGATGTTGCTGGCTCTGTAGGACCCCAACGTTGGTAAAGAAGGCGAACTTGAGAAGAAAGGCGACAGGCGGGCCCAAAGGAAAAAGTTGATCGGAGACAAGCAGAAACCACTCAAATCATTTGCCAAGAAGACTGACCTGTATGTTGTTCATTTCAAATTTCCTGACGACCTTGATAGCGACCTCGCCGGCGTCTCCGGACAGGTCCCTTGCGCGATAGACGTTGCTGAAGGCGCCGTCGCCCATTTTCTCCAGGAGGTCCCATCGTTCTAAACCAGGGTATTTTGGAAACTTAGACTTGCTTTCGTTCTCTTCCTGGACAATCTTGACCACATGGGTGTCGGGCATCTTCTTGGTCTTGGAACTCGATGAGGATACGGCCTGGCTGACGTCGGCCTGGTGAACAGTTATGCCGTCTGCTCGAGCGGCGCGGTTCTGGGCATCACCAGGCGACGAGTGGGCGTCGGATATGGGGGCATGTTCTTTGGCGGCTACGGGGCCTGCTTCTGTTGGATTGGCCATGGTTTTCTGTGCGGCGTGCGGAGAGGAATGCTCATGGTTCTTGTCGGCTTCGTCGTGGTTCGCTCTGGCCTGCTTGCCTGTTTGAGGTATTAATCAGATGATGTCAGTGTGCAGCGACAAGGACAAGCGAGCAAACATAAGCCACAAAGAGTGCCGATCCAGGAAGACAAACGGGAATAAGTCGCATCGACATACAACACAGTAGGGGAGACGGACAAGGGGGATTTCAGTTGAGTGTGTGCCAATGCTTTTAAAAGCAAGAGACAGAGAGAGGAGAGAGAGAGATAGAGAAGAGACAGAATAAAATGTATGGCCGGGTCAAATGAAAAGGTTGCAAAACATAAGAGTTGCTTCAAGCAAAACGAGGCTGGACAGCGTGCGTACCATGGCGGATGAAGTTCTTGAGTTGCTGAATGGTAGACATTCCCGGGCACGTGGGGTGCTTCTGGAGGGGCGGGGACGTGGGAGCCTGGAGCAGGTCAGTGGGCAGGTGCTCCCCAGAAGAGAAGAAATCGAGAAAACGGTCGGATGGTCAGCAGCAAGGGCGGTTTACCTGGCAACGTTTCCGGCAGGAGCTATCGAGGCCTCTTCGGATGCCCGAAACGATGCGCCTCCGTGGCTGCTTCCGCGGTGGCAGCGCACGCAAGCGTGGAAGGTGTGAAGGACGGAGAGCCTACGCGGGACGTTGTGGCCCGGGTCGAGGCAGGCGCGGTCTCTAACCCGAAGATGCACGCCGCTGTGGAGGTAGCGCTTTCTGTTACTTTCTTCGTTTCGTCCGTTGCTCCGCCGGTCTTGTGCTTGTGTTGCCCCCTCTCTTTTCGGGTTGTGTCTGGTTGCGGCTGCCAATGCCAAAACAAGATGTGGCCCGGTCAGAATGCGGTTGCTTGCCGAAGCCTCGGATCGGTACGCGGCAGAACGGTAGCCCGAGAGCGGGTGCGCTGGTACTCAAGTGACCCAGGTTTATTGCGCCGGATTAGAATTAATAAAATGTGACGTGGGAACAGCCTACGACAGAGATTGCGCAACGGGTCAATTCTATGAGGGCACGGAGGGCCTGTGTGGCATTGGACCGAGATTGGTTTGCAGGAGAGATCTCTCTACAGGCTTAGAAAGGGGGGTTTAAAAGGGAGAGAAAGCAAGAGAAAAGTAACGGCGTCGTCCAGACGGGGAGGGGAGTATACTTAGCCTCGCTAGCGAGTCCGGGGCGAGCTTGGTCGTTTAACGGCATATGTTGCGTTTTCGGTGCCTGCGAAGAAAGCGCTGTTGGGGCCTTGGGTATGACTACTGTACGTAGGCCCACTGGATGGGATATTAGGTCATGACCGTGCCTATTTTTACGTACCTTGGCTACGGCGCCTCTACGATGCGCTATTACACTATCTATTACGTAGCACCCTATCGGTGCTAGGCCGTGCGGACGAACTGAGTATCTACGGGTGATATTCCGAAGAATCATCTTGATTGCTCTTGTGATGGAGGATACATTATTAATACATGCTGCCGACCGCCTGTGCGGACTACGGACTACACTGCCTATATACATAGATAGGTATGCACATGGTATACGAAGTAGTGTGCGAAGAGAAGTTAGGTAGGTCGCTATCCGGTTCCAGCTCGTCTGCTCTTCTCTTGGACCAGATCTCCGAAACATGTGAGCCATGAACGCAAAAGGCAGCGACAATGAGACAGTGGACATGACGATATACCTGCGATGGTTTCGCACGACAAAGACATGAAACATGAAGACTCCCTAATCACACGCCCCGTGGCGTAGGCCTCGACCTATTGACTTTCCAGTGACGTTGCTGATCCGTCGAGTGCGCACGTATTTATAGGCCCAAGGTACGCAGTAGACATGCCTTACGTCCCGTGGGTTTGCCGTCCAGATTAGTGAAACATAAAGAACTGTTCTGTTTGTCCGTTGTCTTGATTCAAGACTCCCATGTACCCTTTGGTGGCTAGAGAGAGACCGCCTATGACGTAGCCGCTGACAGATACCTAGGTCCGTAGCTCTGGTGCTCTCCGAAAAAGCCCCAGCGTTTTTGTAATTCCAGATTCCCACCCTCTTGCCTGGTACATCCGTGTTCCGTACAGATACCCCGAATATCTACAGACTGTAGGTACTGTATCGACGGCCACAGCAAGCGAGAGGCCATCCACCACGAACGAACAGCCATCAATGGCTTCAACCTGCGCCGGCTTGACATTATTCCAAGGCAATGGCGTGGCACAGCATACGGTCCGTAAAAGACCCAGAGAGGCCGTCTTGCGTCATAGCCCGCGAGGACGCGACAAAGCAGCGCGGCGAGCCGAGTCTCACCTGGAAAGCCTATGCAGCCGTTGACGAAATCCCGTCCACGGGCCATGGAGAAATCCCTTCTCTTGGCTAGCTGAAAAAGCATGGCTCGTGATCCGCCCTCGAGCCAATCATCCACCCCCGAGCCCGTCCCCCAACCATGAAAAAAGTTGGTCAGGGAAAAGGAAAAAAACCACCCCATGGGCCCATCTCCACACGAGCCAGACCTGGTGAAGAAAAAAAAAAACCCCCGCATCGCCCTTCTTAGTGTGCCTACGCTACGTTCTTTGTGGTTAGGATGGCCGCCTGTCGTCATCGTACACGCGAAACCCTTGCTGCTGGGTTTCCGTACCTTGCAGGTGAGCCGAATGAGGCGACTTGGAAACGCCGACGTAGGTAGTGTGGTCGTAGATGGCATATGCACCGTTCCAAGATTTTCCCTCCCACGCTTTATCGCTTTATTCTTTTCCCTGTTAGTGAGCTCGGCTCTGCGGATTATCTACATTGCGCGGTCTTCCTTGTGGTCGATCCCTATATAGGCAGATAGCTGTATCTAGGTGCCTACATCTCCTGGGAAGGCTGCCTGAGCCGAGGTAACCGAGAGAGTGGGGAGATGGCCAAGTGGGATGAAAGTGATGTGATTGTAAAGATCAAATCGCCTGCGCGGCCACGGCTGTACTTATAGACTACCTCCTAGCGATTGCTGACTGGCTAGATAGTAGATACTTCATACAGGTCGCAAAACCACAACGATGTGTATAGTTATGTATTCAAACGTAGTATTCCGTCCAGACTACATAGTCTGTACATATCTCACATTTATAGACAAGTAAGAACATCTCTGGCCACCCTCATAAATGACACACGTACCACTTCCGCAACATCAATATGCGACAAGATCACGGTCAGCGAGACCAACACTACAACACTACAACCAAACCAACACCGCCTCACTGCTAGCCACAGTGACGTTCGCGATGCCATTCACAACGGCCACCGATTCGGTATCGCGCCGGACGTCCTTGACCTCCTTGCCGAGGCTGTCATACGTCCACTGGCTGCCACCGTAAGTAATCGTGTCGGCGGCCGCCCCGGCGCCCAAGGGCGAATTCACGTGATACACCGTAACGTTCCTCACGCTATCCGGAACCCCGAGGTTCAAGGTAATGCCCCCGCGTGCCCCGGTCGACGACGTCTGGTTCCAATAGTTCAAGTTCACGGCAGCGATCCGCTTTGGCACTCCATTGTCATACGCAACATATGCTGCGACATTACTGGCCTGGACAGAGAGCTGCGAGACGCGCGTTTTGCCCGTGTTTCCCTGTCGTCAAGTCAGTACGAATCCAGTGTGCACTGCTGCTATCTTTCTCTATCTTGAATCGCTGCATTGCATGTGCACAAAAGAGCGAGGAATAAACATACTGGGACTTTGTTAGCTCAATGCGTCGACGACGCGTGGAACAAGGGATGTTCTTCTCACGCACCTATGAAATCCGCTACGAAGGGCTGTGAATAATAGTTTGAGAACACCTGTGCTGGCAGACCCGCGCTGGCAACAGGAAGCCACATATTGTATCCGGCATCTGGAGTAAGCAGAAAATTTTAGTAGTTGCATTTAAGTGGATTGAAGATGCAGAGAGCCATGGGACTTTCCAGTGACGGAAAGACCTTGAACATGCGTCTTTTTTCCTTTTCTCCGAATATTGGACGGATGAACGGGAAAGCCGAAATCCGAGATCACTTACGCATAATTTGCTGATAATTGATACGCGCGACGCCGATAGCCATAGAGTATAGATAGAAGTCAATCATCCACAATGCAGACCCTAGGCGCGCCTGGTACTCGTAGACATTGGTCACTTGTAACGAATTGCCGACTTCCGAAAGCACTGCAATACACGGGTCAAAAATGATCATTTCGGAGCGTTAAGCGCATCAATTGTGGGAACATGGAGGGGGCTTAGAACAGGATACGTAGCCCAAATGCCCATCTGATGGCATCTCCTAGAACATGATGAGATAAAGGAAATAGCTCTGCAAAGTACTTACCAAAGGGGACTTCAGGTTTGTTATCCCGTAGCCAGTTAATCCACACCTTGAACCGATTGAGAAGGCCATGGGTGGTAGTGACATTCATGAGTGTTGAACCAAGCGTCGCAGCTGTGCCTGCTTGTCCTTGATAATAGTGATTTGCGACTTCTTTGACCACATTGTCAGCATCAATGCCTAGATTAAAGCATTTGTCAACCGCAAATAAGCCTTGTTCGGCCGGCTGGGCGCTGAACTGCGCAGCCGTGTCAAAAGCTGTGAAAAAGCGCCCAGACGGCAGGCCAGACACAGCGTCCTTGACCGCTGCCACGTAATCAGTCCAGTTCCCGACGTATGTCTCGTTAGTGAGCGTTCCCTGATACTCTGGCGGACGGAGCGGAATCCCGTTGGCTCCCGTATATGTGTCGCTGTAGAGGTTTGCCTCGTTTCCTGGCTGAATCGAGAAAATGTTGTCTATGCCGACGGTTTTTACTGCTGATTGGGCCCAAGCAACGGCCTCGCTGACATTTGTTGTAGCTAATGGCACCTGAATCATATATTTGGCGTTGGGGAAGTTCTTTGTGAGATTCCAGTATGACGGGCCGATAGTTGTACCTCCGATATCCTGATAATTGTTTTGCTCGGACACCGGCAATGCTAGCTCAGTTTGACCGGGGAGATACTTTCCATAATCCGGAGAAGTCCCGCCCAGTCGTATGATTGGTTTTCCGCCAGTTCTTGAGTAAATAGCATCCATCAAATTAGCCGAGAAGGCGTTGACATTGCTGTCATCATCCTGCGCATAGCGCACAAATGAGGATTGCTCAAAGGCCAACGCTGGAAAATCAGGATCAATCTCAGGGGAAGCCTGCGTAGGGATAGCCGCCGAGACCTGAATAACGTTTGATGGTCTGGGGATGGAGGCCGTCAGCGCGAGTTTTCCGAAAGCCAGCAAGACACCAGCATTTTTGAAAGCTTTGGGAAACATGACGAATCAGAGCGGCTTGAAGTAGCGATTTAAAGTCGAGGTACGCTCTTCTCTGATGTAAGCTGTGGGAACTTCCGCAGCGCCTCCTGAACTGGGACTGAGAAATATAGTAAAGACATCAAGAAACGAACTTGCTTGAGGCTACAAAGGGCTCTTTATATAGAGGCCAATCATGCCAGGCATGCCAGGCGCCGGCCAACGGCTTCTGCGCCACGTCCCATCGCATTTTGCTCCAGGGCGGCGGCGCTGCGCACGCAATGAGTTGGGCGAATGACAACAAATTCCCAAGCCGTAGTTGGCATATATCGAGCAGGAGACATCAACTTCTCCACTCGCAGGAGTCAGTGCAAGGTTACGCTGGGACATGTGCCAGACCGGGGAGCAGCTGATTGATAGAACGTCTCTCCCAGGTGGGGTGGGATTGGGGCTTTTCGTGGTGAATGACACTCTACCGATTTACTAACGGTCTGAGTTCCCGGCCAGATCACTGTGGTTGGTGGTGTTTTTGCCTGGCTTGAGGGTTCAGTACCCTCCCAGTAAGCTTATGAGCTGAGGATTGGTCGATCCTGGGGGAGCCGTGTCGGATAGCTATAACGGGAGTTCTGTTGGGGCTGTGGTAAAATTCTGACGACGCATATTGAGGGGGCGGGGTGTTGCGAGAACCATTACCAGAATTGCGACATTTCAGTCTCCAATCTCCAACCAAGTTGGGCCCCGCTTCACGCCTTTCTTGGTCGCCCATGACGCTGCTTTTCTCGATAGCGCATCCTTGAGGACTTGACTAATTGACTTGACTAAATTCTCGATGGATTTGACTCTCTCCGAACCAGCTCTTGATGCCCAATGCATGCACAATAATCACGCTGTCTGGGATGCCCATCGCCCTCATGTCTCCTCGGGAACTATAGCTTGATAGTCAGCCGAGACAGGAAAAAAAGTGCGCTTCCACCTCATAGCAAGTTGATGCCTCATTGCGAAACCCATTAGATAGTGGGCCGGATGAAGTCCAAGGAGCGGGCTTTACACATAAGATTTCAGCCTTTCTGTTATACCCAGGTGAGGCGGTATCTCTGGAAGCCTTGCGTTCCGGGCATGCTAGGAAGCTTTCACAGAACTTGTCGCTGGGTTCGAACTCTATATGTGGTCTATGTATTGACCGCGTGAGCCTTCTACACCTGCGAGCCGGTCTTCTTGTTGCCATCGATCCCACGGCGTCGAAGGCATCAGTTCAGACGTAAGCTGCACGTCTCGGTTGCTTCCCGAAACTTCAGATACGCAAATTTCGCCGGTGTTGGCGTGCCGCTATAGTGAGGTCATGGCTATTACGCCTGTATTATCAAGGCAGACACGTGTCCGGTGAGCCCAAGATCTGATCGAGATGACTTGATCATGCATAGTAGGCCTTTCGGGGCCCTGATCTCATGCCAAGAGAATTCCAACAAGGGTTGGCTGGCTTCTCTCGACCGGTCCCGGCGTACTAACCTTGAGGGCGTTCTTCGTCTTTCATAACTACCTATGTAGGTATGGTCCCCTGCTGTGCGTCCAGCGGATGCGATGAATAGGGCCGCAGGGGGGCAACGACAAAGGGCGCATTTATTCGATTTGTGAAATGAAGTCTACGTTAGGGCCGGAGAGGAAAGAGAAAAGGAGAGGGTTAGTTGATGCGGTTTTGTTCCGTGAAAAGGCTGAGCACTTCGGGGGTCAGCATCCGGTGTCGCGATGACATGTCCCTGATGGAAGTTCATCCGGCAGCCTGGGCTCATGGTTTGGGGACGGGACGGAGATCTGCTGATTCGCAAGTGGGGACGCTAATTGGCGCCATGAGGCCGCCTTTTCCCATTTCGAGGGTCTTAATTGTTGATGACGTCTGTTCAGACTCAGTTACATATTCAGGGTCTGATAAGTGTACGAAGCACAGAAGTGTCTTGTATGTACTTCCAGAGAAGGGGTCCTTGCTTGATACGAAGGGAGTCGGGTAGCCACAGTGTCAGGTACGGTACAGATTACCACACTAGGCCTGCTATCAGATCACGTTAGGACCTCCCGACGACATACGATGCACAGTCTCAGCGCACCCACGCACACCGTACCTTACTTACATAATCGCTTCGTTGCCGTTTGATTACTCATTCCCGTTAGTTCGCTGCCTCATTTATGGACTAGAACTGGCTGTATTTCTGCCTGTATTTCTGCCTACAACCTACATCCATGGTACGGAATACGTGCCGTACGAGAACTTGTTTCCTGCCTAGACCTGCCCTGCATGGCTACATGGCATGATAGACAGCATGCCTCTTTTCCTTCTCCCTTTGTCAGTTCTGTCCTGAACTGTCGGGCTTCACTCTGCCGGCTGACATACGAATATACGAATATACACACCCTGAAATACCCTACGCGTTTCTCTGTGGATTCTATTTGTGACGACAGCTCGAGCATCATTATGTGACTACATCTCACGGCTGTGCCGCGTGTGTCTCTCGCCTCCACGTAAGCTGCCGGGGATTCCAAGCTTGCCTGGCACACATATGCAGCCTTATCACCGCCTGGCCAGCTAAGCCTCTTGACGACACTCCTTCCAACCTGTCGTCAATCCAACTCCCGCCGTGGTCTGGAAATACCATAAATCACCAATCTCCTTTTCATCCCCGCCGGCCTACGTCGAATCCACCAACATGGATGCCACCACAGCCGAGCTGTCTGATGACTGGCAGCACGTCGATGACAGTGACACCTTTTCTGTCATCTCCCTTCCAATGTCCGAAGACGACACTCTCACCTCATCTCTAGTTCGACTACCGAGCAGTTCCTCCCATGATCTCATCCACCCGTCCCACAAGCCCGACGGGCCCACACGGAGCGAATCCCACTTTCACCATCTGGATGGAGCACTTGACGAGAGTCAAGTACTTGAAAAATATGACATGGATATGGTAGACGCCATTCCGCCAGACTACCCACAAATTCAACCAGCGGAGATTGCCAACGACCTTGTTGGATTGGACGCTCTTCACGAAAAATTAGGCTCGCTGGTGAAGCTATTATCTGATGCAATATCTACCCTGTCTCGAGGACAACACCACCCTCCCGCCGCCGAAATCAAGGCTCAATGTGAGATGATACGCTCGCGCCTGATGTGCCTACAGGACATCTTGTACACCTATACAAAACATCGGGGTGGTGAGAATACATATACTGAGCACCCAATTGACCCCGGGCTATTAGAATGGATAGAAAACCTCAAGTCCGAGCTGGTCGGTGTACAAACAACATTCAAGGAACCGAGGAACACGGGTCTTCATGCCACTACGGCTACGACATGGGCGTTACGAGTCAAGGACCATCGTGAGCAGCTAGAGCACTTTTCTTGTCAGATACATGGGTTGATGGCGGTCGTGCAAACGTATGTTGTCCCCCCAGTCCCACCCCTCTTCATAATTCGTTCTTCTCACCCTGGCCGCTAGCGATTTTGCAGATGTCCATACGCCCCGACCGCCCACGCCGCCAACTTCTCAGGGGGCGTTGTCTACCCATCCCCATAGGCCTCGTCGCCCCACACCCACAGCTGGAAGCAGTATGTTCCATCTCCGCCGAACGTTGTATGCGCTCCGAGACCAGATCGTCACTTTCCTCGACGAGATTTACTCGTGCGAACGCCACGGGATCGCCGACGACTCGGATCAACGTACAAACAGGCGAACCTCGACTCTCAACTATAAAAAGATCAAAGAATCACTAGAGCTGATGTTATCAAATCATGGGTCGGAATGGATCGACTACGGTCTCGCAGGGGGTCTGACGTATCCGGAATTTTGTCGACTGAACCCCGATACGATCCGCTCCTTAGTCTTCCAGCTCAAGGAGGTGACAGATGACCTGTTCCTTGAGCGCTGCAGGTTGCAGTCGCTTCGTTATGGACAGGGTCCCGACAGCTTCCTCAATGATGAGAACTTGGTTATCAAGGAATCTAGTATGACCATGCTACGCACTATAGAAGAAGTGCTTACCTCGATTTTCCAAATTCGCACCGATTTCTGATCCGGGCGAATCAACCCATTTGCTCAATTTCAACAAAAAGATAATGACGGGATAATAATGATGGGATATTAATGATTAGTCGGCGTATCAGGGGCAAGACACTCAGGGGGTTATTCGGTATGGACTGATGACGGCTCGTGGAGATATCATGATAATGTACTGGGCTTTTTTCGGCGTTTTACACCCATCAGGGGAATATTTGTTTGAAAGAACATTATTTGCGACTCGACGACGACAAAAATCGAAAAATGTGCGAACTCCACTTTCAGCTAGCAAAATTATATGTGTTTAGCTACTACTATGTATGAGCATGAATCGATGGTTTGCCATCACGATGGCTGATGCCCCTCTCTAAGTCAAGACATGGTGCCCGTCACTGATGGTCTGCACGAGGAGCTTTTGCTATGGTCCGAAGTTAGGAGGTTCAGAGACACGGATACCAGCACCAGTTAGGCTTACCACGGATATGTCTTACCACCGACATGCGCGGTGTTGTGCGCAACAAGAAACAAAGACGGGCAGGTCTACCGCTGTTGCCTACTGGAGAATTTGACGACGCCTTGCTCGTTATGATGTCGACGGGCCCCAGAACGCAAGAGGCCACCAGCAGTATGCAAGGTATCTAATCCGTGTAAGCCTACGCCCCTCTAACGAAGACGCTGACATCCCCTGTCAGCGGTAAGATGGGTACGCCCTGTGCCGAAAAGCAACAAGGTCGTCGTGTGGCCTCCCAGGAAGGATTTGGCCGACCTGCTTGCCACTGTGTAGGTAGGTAGCATCGGCCACACTACTAACATTATGTACTCGTACTGAGACACATTCATTCTTTTCTGTCGGCCCCTTGTAATCCTTGGTTATCTGAAGACCCTACGCGCCTATGATCCTCGGCCAATGTGTCTTGGTAGGTTCAGTGGCCGACATACTTGACCAGCCGCAGTCTCGTTAACAGCCACAAGTGGATCATGCTATAGTGTAGGCATTCGATGCCCACCTCGTGAATATCGGTATCCCCTATCAAGAACCTCTTCCGACCTCGGGGGTTCTCTTCGGTAATTCTTCACTGAAGAGAACCAATCATCAAAACGGGTCTTCCGTCTCTTCACTAACCGATCAGCCCAGAAGCCCCTTGCATGATGTCAGTCTCTTTGTGCGATCATATCGCCCGATTGATCCCCCGGTCCTCCGAGAGAGAATGCGTCTGCGTGAAAAGAATCGCTCGGGCCTTTTGCCCTCAAATGGTGTCATCGAGGCGACGTGGTTCCCTGCACTGCTACCCTCCGGCTACTACGCTGCAACCCGCTGTCACGGCCCAACCCCCAACGTCGTCGTGCACGATACGACACTCGAAAGCGGGTCCGTTTAACTACCTATTGCAGTTGTGTCATGTAATGATATAATCGCATCTTATGCGAACATTGCATCTGATATGAAGCATCAACAGAACAGTCTACAGAAGACAAAAAGCACGGATCTGTCCACGTCTATAGGAAGTGCCCATCACAGTACGCTACTTCGTAATGCATGAGCGGTGCGCAACGAGCCGATCCGAGCGATGTTCATTTTATCGTCCGGGGAACGTTGTCAAAGTTCAGAGGTATCTAGATAGGTAATGTATGTTTTTAACGACCACCACGATCGGAACTGTTCACGCCGTCATATACAACAAGGGAGGGCTCGTAATCATACGTAAGAACGCCGCAGGCGGTTTTCTTAAATAAATATATGAGCCGTGAGGGCAAGGATGAAGTCTCTATCATCGAAAGCCAAGCTGAGGTCTTCAAACCGTTGGTGTCGGGGCAAACTCCCGCCCCCTATACTCCCACACGCATGTAGCTCGGCACCCGTGATCTTGTGGAGGCCATCGGCTACGCATAGATATGCGAAGTTTTGTCAAAGTGACCGTTCCGACTCGCAAGGCTTGTTTTTCCTCGTCGGATGCCGATTGTATGTACAGAGCGAAATATTTATTATTAGCTAGTTAGCTGCCTTGTTGCCCGCGTCCGCGATCCGTAAGATGAAACCTAGATAATCA
The DNA here is from genome assembly GCA_022385655.1 of Xylaria intraflava. Taxonomy (NCBI): domain Eukaryota; kingdom Fungi; phylum Ascomycota; class Sordariomycetes; order Xylariales; family Xylariaceae; genus Xylaria; species Xylaria intraflava. The sequence goes on along the minus strand of MU279789.1, from coordinate 56,337 downwards.
ATATCCCATTGCGTTCCTTTTCCATTTATTATTCTCAAAGCACGCGCCCCCAAATCTCGAATCGTCTGAGCCAATCCCGACTATCGTTGAAAAAAATCATCTACACATCCCGTCGCACCTCGTCCTCTCGACATAGCAACTCACCTATAAGCAACGAGCCAGACACCTCACATCCATCCCTTCTCATCACTACCACCCAGACTCAGTTCACCCCCTCTCAGGACTCCCAGTCCGCCAGCTTCTCCTCAATCATAAGCTTGATGCACATCTTCTTCAAAGCCTTAGGGCTAGGGAGCGCATAGCTCGCAGTAGCGATATGACTGATAAACCCAACGAACTTCGGGTTCTCAACAGTATTGAACGGCAGCTTAGCGCTAACCCAAGCCTCCGCCAGCAACCTATTCGACGCCGAGAGGTCAACAGACGCCTACAAGTGTCCCATCGGTGAGTAACCGGCCAAACCGAAAAAAAAAAGAATGGTGTAGAATGATGAAAAAAAAAGGTGGTTAGAAACTATCATACCAGCAAGGTCTCAACGTCCGAATCAGCGGCAGCAGCTTTCGCGACCACGGCGATGGACTCGGCCAGTTTCGCCTTCGGGGGCCTCCCCCGCGGATTAGCAGACTTCACCTTCGGACCCTTGGGAGTAACAGACCCAGCCCTCGGACCCTTCGGATTCGGAGATCGAGCCTTCGAAGCCTTCGAGTTGGCAGACGTGACCTTCGAGACCCCCGAAGCAGAAGATTTAACCTTCGGGCCCTTCGGGGTAGCAGGAGCAGCCTTCGACCCCGCGGGATGAGCAGACGCAGTCTTCGAAGGCCCGGAAGGGGTAGGCTGGGTCTCCGAGGCCTCGGACTCGACAGACTGAGCCCGTGAGCTCCCGGAGTCAGCGGATTGCGACCGCGAGCTCCGCGAGGGCGGGCTGGCCAGTCCGTTCTTCGAGGCGTACTCCCTGCACTTCTTGCTCCGGGCGTGCTGGCCCATGCTCAGGCCCGTCCGCTTGGGGTATATCGGGTGGGTCTGCATCGTCGGGCAGCGCTTGCAGATGATTTTCGGCACGCCGGTCGAGACCTCCGCGCCCTGGTCCCAGAGATCCCAGGCGCGGGCTTTCCGGGCCGACCTGATCCACATCTTCTCGATCTGCTCGATGTTGGATTTCGACGTCCCGTATTGCTTGTACCACTTCGTCGTGCGGAGCCATTGCATGAATTGTTTGCTCTGCTTTGGGTTGTAGATGTAGCAGGGCGGGTCTCCTCGTTGGGCGAGTTTGGTGCCGGCTGGCGCTGGTGTTGATGCTGGGCTTTGTGGTGTTTGTGGAGGAGTGGGCGAGTGCTCCGGTGTGTCGGGAGGCTCATGACCCGCAGACGATATATCGGAATGCACAGATTGCGCCGGTGTGGGTGGGGACCCGGGTGCCACGCTGTCTGGAGACGGGCTCTTAGATGGCGTACTTCGCGCCGACATGTGGTCGGATCCGGGGACTTCTGGCTGCGGAGGCGGCTTCGGGGAGGCGGTTGGGTTACCGGTATTAGAAGAGGAAGCACGCTTGCGGTCAGAAGAATATTCCAGGTAGTGATCTACCATATCTTCTACCTCCTCTTCTGTGAAGCCGGGATTTGCCATCACGAACCGATGGTTTACGAATGAATTTGGAGGAGATGTAACGTCTGCCATCAGAAGCTAGGGGGGCAGGTCCTCTCGTACGCAGTAGAGGAGTCTATAAGCCGTAATTATTACCAGCAAGGGAGACGAGAGAGAGAAGAATGCTTCGCACACCTCACGTTCCATGGCGCCGCCCGGAATTAAAAGAAGAGATGCCATAACCGTTACCCCTCTCAGACTACCCAGCATCCCGAGTCTGGCCAGTGGGCCTGCAATGCCATTCCTGGAGCTAAAGCTGTAAGTGAGGTTCACATTGTGAGCAAGAAGCCCCCCTTTTTAAGTTCTATTCACGACAACAAGGTTTGGCGAGAGTGTAAGTCCCATTAGGCATGGAGAGCCCGCCTGCGCATCGTAATAACAGGCACCGTCGCTTTAACGAAGATACACACGGCGGGACAGGAGCGCTAACAGTCTTGGTTAAAGAACCTGACTATATAATCTGTGCGCCAACTTCCACCCGCTGTGTAATTGACGAGTCCGTTTTTTCACGTCTTCCTCGCGAAAGGCTTAGTTCTCCAAGCCCGCGCCCTTTCAAATTTTTTTTGCGTTGTTTTTCGTTCTGTCCGAATTCACAGAGAGCCTTGAGCGTTACTACATGCCGTCCCGTCCCATCCCATGAGTTAAGATCGCGGCGCAACCAATCGAAGCTTGCTGGGATGACGTAACTGGAGCGGCTCCAATTACATAAAAGCATCGAAGCATAATCGTGACGATGCCGTGAAATTGAATCGCAGTCCATTCCGTACCTGCCGTTTAATTAAAGAACGGGTTCTTCGGGCTGTGCTTCGACTCGAAGCGTTTTGTCGTTAATTCCCCGCCCGAAACGCAGCTCGCTGACAAGTGCTGTAGTCAATAATATTGTAACGCTGCTCTTCGGCCGATAACAGGGTTTGAGAACGTTGACGTATCGTAGTCTAAGTAGTTAATTACTCAGGTTATCGTAGTAGGCAGAAGTCGTCCCCAACAATGTCCCAGCATTCGCTAGATTCCACTATTGACTGAGTCCGGTCGAGGCCGGGGAGATGGACTTGACGGGTCAGCCCACAATAACAGACAGGCCTACCAATTCGAACATATACATATTCGTATTGCCAGTAGGTTAAGAATGTAGTCTGAATTGGCGGGCCTGGTTTTTTTTTTTCAACTGAGGGCCGACCGGTCGATGTCCATCCCCTGAATGCGGATGGAGGATCAAGTCGCTCTGGAATGAATGCACCGCCCATCCGGTCTTTATACGCCACGATTAAGGGTTGGTGCCGTTGGGCGGAATGGGCGGAATAGGCGATTGGCTAGAATCGATATGGGCGAAATACCGATAGCCCGTTATTGTTATGCTTGCCGGCTTCATCCGGACGCAATAATAGGGCGGCCAACCAGCTGCCATGTATAGTGTATCGCCCGGGTGCCTGGCGACCTTGGGCAAATCAACGGAGTGCACTTTATCACAGGGTTGGACGGCTTAACGATGCAGGCCATAAGTTATTATTAATTTGTAGCCACCTGGTGAGCTTCTCTGCCGACGGCGTCACGACTCTTGGCAGAGGCTGATGGCGTGGTCTACCCATATCCACTCATCTCCTCCCCTGTTGCTTACCTGCATCTGGAGATCTCGGGATAATCAAGATGGAAAGCTGCGGTGACAGCGCAAAGCACGTTGATTCTTTGGCCTGTTGTATCCACACCATCTATCCAACGGCGATGGCGCAGAACGGGCTGCAACGTCCAGGCACAGCTCCAGGCAAACGAGACCCGTCCGACGTCATGACTGTTCATTGGTTCGAAATTCAGCTGTGGTGGCAACTTGCTCGACACGGCGATGGATGGAATCGAGCAGCTGCTGCATGCACAAGCCAATCGATCCGGCCGGGATTAACATGACTGTTAGGTGCTGATCCGACTCGCCAAATCGTACACAGTGTTCCCGACTTCGTACGGGCTGCCGAAAAGGTGAGCCGCGGAGACCCATACATAGTTACTGTGGCGTGTGGCGCAGCATCATCCGTATGTACACTGTACGGACAAAAGTGCAATTTATAGAAGTGATGCGCCACTAAGGCCTCTGAGATCCACCGCAGCGTCACATACGCGGCGCATGTCTTTTATAAGGTATCGCCCTTCCGTGTGCTTTGGCGACAATCATCATAGTGCCTAATAGCAGCAAATTCTGCGATATTTATTCGCGAGTGCACAGTCACGTACTCAGATCACCTATAGGGACCTATCCGTACAATCCACGTCGCAATCACCAGGAGCCCGATGAGGATCGCGAGACGGTTTGCGCTGGATTCAGTCGACGTTTCTGCGGTCACGTGCCGTGGCAGATAGGCACGCCGCCAGCCTGGCTCCAATAGGCAGGTCGTTCGGAAGCTATCCTGGCTCTTGTGAAAAAGGGCCCCCCGTTCGTGCCCCACTCAACCCATACAATTGCCATCCCCAGCCATAGGTTCTCTGCTGGATTCGATGGGCGTGTACGGAGGACACCCTCACATAGCCTAGTGCTGTCTCACACTCACCCCATAGCACGCTGGCGGGCTTGAAGCGATTACGAGCACGATGGAACCAGACCGTCGAGAATCCCCGAGTATATCTCACATACTTCACAGTAGCTGTGTATTCGTCAAAGAAAAAAAAAAACCAGACTCATGCAATATCAAGGGTATACCAGATGACTGTCGGAGCTGTGTCCATGACAATTGCTCTACGTGACGACTTACACACATATTGATCATAGCAATGGAGAGAAGTAGATAACCATTCAGGAATGGGGTGGACTTCTCCCATGACAATAGGGGCAGTCGGCCTTCCGAGGAAGTGGTAGATGCATCGCGCAGGAAGTAGATGCGGATGGCAAGATGGCCTGCATCATTCACGAGGCTCCAGGTGGATCACTTCTATGTGTTGTGGTACGACAGAGCAAATTGAACCGGTCGTGTTTGCGAGGAAGTGTGGCAGAGTGACTCGGAGCGGCTCGTGGGCCCAGGAGCTTGGGTTGCATCGACCAGAAAACGAAATAGGCTGTCTTGCGACAACATAATGATCCGTCTGAAAAGACGTAGGTGACAACAACGCATTGGTTACCGGGAGTCGATCGGATATAGAATGGCCAGTGGGCGGTAGTTGTATGCGGTGCGGGTTGTCAGATCACTCAGCTGATTGGTCCGCGGGGTAGGGGGTAGGGGGTAGGGGGTAGTCAAGATGAGTCGGCCGACTCCTCCCCTGTCTTTCTCCTAGCTTGTCCTCCTCCTACCCATAAAAGCCCAGCCCATCCCCCATTCCTATCCCACAAACTTCCCTCCTTTACCAACACAATCAAAATCCATCAAGAAGTCGTCGAAAAAAGCCACATCGACTTCAGCCCTTTGCAACTCATCAAGGAATACTGAACGGCAGCTCATACATACCCTTTGAACCTCGTCTCTGCTCCCGTCTCTGCTCCACGACGTGTGCCCATCACCACGAGCCCACATACTCTGAAGCAGGGCCGATGACTCCAGCGGGCAGTCGTAGAGAGATGCATGGACTCGTTCACGCACGACGCAAAGATCAGGACTCCGCCATGCTTCATATTCAGGCGGCTCAGTCCGGATGCTCTGATCCCAGGGCTTCGAGTAAGATCCCATGCCCGGAACTGCATGCTGCACTCATTTCTTGGTAATCTAATGATATGCAGATGTGAATGTTCCACCGTATAGTTATACGATGCACCGTGAGAGAAGGCATAGGCCATCGCAGATGACCGGTCGCTCGTCTTCTCTGAGCGAACGAGACGCTATCATCGTGGATGGCAATATCGTTCGCGACGGGCCTATGTTTCCGCCTGAGTCTCCGCTTAGCAGCGTGAAGAGACTGGATGAGTACAGATCCAGAGCCCAGAACAAGGGCGGTCGAGCACGAAAGCACTCGCAGATGCCCATATTGTCTGTACCCAGCGTGCTAGAGTCAACAGAACACACCAATTTGCCAAACTCACACAGAAAAAGGGAGAAGGCAATGAGGTATCATGATGAGGCATACCTGACCGCTGGACATCAAAATGTGCCGAGTTTGCGGTCTCGAGATTTTCTCACTAGTGACACAGACGACGAGGAATCGAGTAGCGACTTATACCTGCGCGGAAACACCGGCGATTCTCTGGCTGAAATCTCGAGCAATGATGAGGGGAGACTGAGTTATGTGCCTTCAGCACCGGTCATACCGAGACTCCCTACTCCGGACTTCGAACCGACATCTCCCTATGAATTAGGGCTGGGTCCCTACAGCTTCTGTCCCTGTTGCACGTCAGGTGAGAGGGAAGAAGCAGACGGTGTATGCTGTGTCGGAAGAAAAGCCAAGATGAACGAGCAAGGTATGTTTCCCCTCATTCACGAGCCTTGATGGTTGTGTCCGGGTCTGACCAATTGTACCCAGTTGACTTTGCGCTGGCTTACATCTCGCAAACGAGAGGGCGGTAGCTATTAATAACTGAAGCCTGATATAGAAAGGCCGACTTGTTTTCCCGAGATACGCATGGCCACTTGTGCGAAGTGGGTATTAGCTGTTCAGATTGTTTGTAGGATCAATAACCCGCCGCGGACTAGGGAATTGCCAGACTGCAATGAGCCCGTGTGCTAATGATAGTACTAAAATCAGGTAGCGATGGTTTCTCTTTTGGACAGATTTCTTTAGGCAGTCGTCAAGTTAAATGTATAACAAATAGGTGTGTTAAAACGAGGCAGCGTGCTTGTAGGACGTTGGCGATGGCTTATGAAGTGAGGTTGTTAAGTATGAAAGTGATTGGCTGCTTCCTTCTCACCCCGCGTAGGCCTCCCGAATGTGGGTCCGTCTTATCTAAGCAGAAAGTATTGTGGGTCGGTTTGATCGCCGGCACCGCCACAATTCTAACGCCACTTAGTCTAGTGAGGCTCAAGCAGGCTCTCTTAGTAATCCCGTAACTCCTGCTGGGAAGAAACAAGCCCTCCAACCACCTACAATACGCCTACCCCGTCCTGCAAACGTCGCGTAACTCGTAACCTCGTAACTCGTTCAACTTCCTTGCTCTCTCAGCTCACTCGAAGATCTCGCGCGACTCACCATGGGAGGCAAGAAACGCAAGCACCCCGACGTGGAGGAGCTCCTTAATCGCCCTTGGTGTTACTACTGTACGCGTCCCTTGTCGCGCCGATATGGCCATTGGTACTGACCGCGCTGTAGGTGAAAGAGACTTTGAGGATCTAAAGCTATTAATTTCGCATCAGAAAGCCAAGCATTTCAAATGCGACAGATGTGGTCGGCGGCTGAATACGGCCGGAGGTAAGGAGATGGCGATCCTAACTCGCATAACTGGGCGTGCGCAATGAGATTGAATAGCTAACTTGCCCAGGTCTCTCTGTCCATATGAACCAGGTCCACAAGGAGTCACTATCCTCGGTCGAAAATGCGCTTCCAAACCGGCAAGGCCTCGACGTGGAGATATTCGGCATGGAGGGTATCCCTGAGGACATCGTCCAGCAGCACAACCAGCGAATCATACAAAACTTTTACCAGGCGCAAGCCGAGCGGTATGCCGCCACCGGTAACCCCCCGCCGGGGCAGAGCGATAAGAGACCAGCCAAGAAGATTAAGGCCGAAACGTCTGATGAGATCAAGAAGCGCCTGGCTGAGCACCGAGCACGAGTGGCTGCGCAGAAGAACGCAAATGGAGGTGGCCCGACACACACCCCACCGCAAGGGTTGCCTGATGGACACAGTCCTGCCCAAAGCACATCACCTGGTGCCTTTGTACGTGATCATATACATGCCCCTCTCATTATAATACTGACCTCGTCTACAGAATTCACCATTCCATCCACCGGGCGCCCAATACCCTGGATACCCGACCCAACAACAATACCCCCATGCATACCCTCCCTCAAGCCTTCCATCACGTCCCGGAAGCAATGTCCCTCCTGCCACAGGCCTTCCTCAACGACCCGGACAGCCTGGCTGGCCAGGAAACGCTCCTTCAACCGAGGAGCTTGCGCCGGGCGCGCCGTCAGCACCAGGGGATGATATCGACCAGCTAATCCGAATGGCCGAGGCCGGCATCAAGCCGCCGAAGAAGGCAGAGACCCCGGCCGTAGCGGAGGAGGCAGTGCCGGAGAAGAAATCCAAGAAGGAAAAGGACAAGAACGTAAAGATGATATACGAGGACGAGCTCAGCCCGGAAGAGAGGATGGCTTCGATGCCGCGGTATGCTTATGTTCCGGAGGCCGCGGCTGCTTAGACTGGGCCGACGGCATGTATGATAAGAGGCGTGGGACGGGATCATCGCATTGCATTTTTGTGTGCCCTTTGGGCTGAGAATCATGACTCGTCGAGCATCATCAGAAAACTGGGTTATGGTAATAATACGGTGGACGGGAACCGCCTGTCGTTGGCTCATATGCGAGTTGCGGCGATAACGCAATGGACATGGCAGTTTGTTACTGAGTTCACGTTAGGTTTGAGAGCGTCATGTTCAATGTATGGGCCTCTATTGCGTGAGTTTCTGCTGAGTGACTTTCGATGTGTTTGTTTCCCGCGTCATGAGTGACAGGGTTTGTGAATGGGCACCTGCCTTTACTCGTATAACTTAGGACAGCGCGCAAAGGCTTGGTCTAGAGGAAGGTATTCCCGATGCGGAATGCCCGGAGAGGCCTCCGAAACCAACAAGGGAGTCTCGTAACCGTGTTCTCTTCAACCGCCGGGAGCTTCTCGTTAGAACAGGATGAGCTCGAAGCCCTTGAGCGCATGTCAGTAATTCACATTTCACTTGATATATATATTGCTTTTCCCCCCTAATTTCCTCGCCTCATGAGACAGGCATGGCGCCGCAGTCCGTAAGCGGTTAAGACGGCGATTTCACCAGCACCTCATCGATGGGCTGGCAGCTCGCATGCTCTCACATAGCTAATTCGAAACAACGGCTAGAAACACGGCAAAGACAGCTGATGAAAACCTGCCATTCTTGTATCTAGCTAGGAATTAGGAGCGAGATACTATAAGTCCAGAACCCAATTCGGGAAGTCCCTACGTACTTACTTAATATTAAGCTCCGGGAATACCCTCACATCTGCATCAATCGTCATACTTCGAAGCAGTGGGAAAAACGGGTTATTCGGTCGACGAGGAGATGCGATAGTCAGTCCTTCTACAGAGGACTACGTAGGCGTACATGTAGCTGTCTGTCTGATTCATTCATTTATATAGCTGGGGATCTTTCGATCGTCTAGTGAAAGAGTTCACGTCTTCCTCCGGGGACTTTCTAGCGAGAGAATACGTAGAGATCCCCCGAATCTATCTAGATCTCTACTTCTCCGTGGGTAGCTGCTAACTACCTAGTCGTTCTCATTAATCGCTAGCCTTCGACAGTCGCCTACCCAACCGGGCCATCTTTTTTTCAATCTCAGGGCCGACGTCCTGCATTTCGCCCCGCTTCATCTGTCCAAGAGCGTGTCGAGATTCCGGGTGAGCCTGTCTTCTCGAATTAACGTACGCGGTCATGACACGGACCTCTTGGGATGATGTTAGCGGGCGCTTCCAGATACGTGCAGATCGCTGCCGCTGTCTGAAGATGGTCTTTCTCTTCACTGCCGCATCTGTTTGCGCCACCCCCCAGATCGTCATGGTACCACTCCAATGTAGCTGTTGGCCTTCTCTCGTGACGTGCCAAGCATCCTGCTCTGCTGGTGCACCCTACCAACGTTGAATCCATCAGCTTATTCCCTATATCTACTTTGGTGTTTGCACAATGCGCTCAGGCAAATGAAAGGATATAAGACTCGGCTTATCCTTACATGAAAAGACACGGATCCCATTGCTCTGATATTATTTTGAGTCTCACTCCGATACCTTGATCGTTTCTTTGCAATATACTTCATAAAGCCTTCCTATTGCCATGTTACCGTCCCTTGCCGAGCTCGAGCGCGTAGCTCAAGACGTCCTATAAGCCGTGAAGACCGTCCCTGGGCCGACTACGCGAAGGGTGATCGTTATAGGGGGTTTGGCCCTTTAGAAATACATCCCTAAGGTCGCTCGACGAAGGTTCGGATTCTCACATAAGACTCGTCTGTGTTTACTGGCCGGCTCTTTAGGATGTGGATTTCATCATAGCGTTGCATGGCCCGAGGCATGTCAAACCAAAACTCCTTGTTTTGAAGAATAGTCCCTTTATGGAATAAGTCCAGCATTTTCATGATAGGACTCCAAGCGGAGCGCTGGTTGAGATAGACTTCGTCGGATACTTCCAGCTCGGTTGACATCACTCATAACCCTTCTAGACGAGTGTTCGCTGACCAACTCTCGCTCAGGCCGCCTACTTTCCTCCAGCGGTAGAAAGGATCAAGGACATCCGGCCAAGGACAATCCCGTATATCTCGATTGACGAGCTCATTGTCTTCAAGATTTTTCCTGCGGACTTCGCGCGGATGAGAACAAAGAGGGCATGCTGACTTTTCACTGAAAGGAAAACCTTGGGACTCTCGAGATGCAAACCCAATATTTACTTTAGATCGCGCGACCTTTATGGCTTATTTTTGTAAGTACCAAGCAGTGATCAGATGATCCTGATCAGATACGAAGTTGAAGGATCAGAAGTAATAGATCCCCGTACTCGTAAAAGAGAAGCCCCTATAAGGCGGTGTGCTGGTAAGATTGAGGTGCCCACTGCCGGTTATGACCGGGGAGCGGTCGGTTTAAGCAGCCAGGGAGTGTCGCAGTGGGTGTCGCAGTGAGTGTCACAGTTGAGTGTGGCAGTGGCAGCTAAGTGACAGTTCGCGCAACGCCACAATGACCCAGCCAGCAGCACATGTCAGTGCCGTTGCCAGCTGCATGTCCTAATAAGCTTAGGCATCCATTTTAGCCCTATTTTATCTAGCCCAAGCCTAGTGTTTATTTACCGGGGCCGCTAGGCATCATCTACCCTCATATGGCACTAGTGCACATCGGGTATTTGCATAGCACATGAACTGCTACCTACGTCACAGCTTGTCGGCAATGCGCTGCAAATGTCACTGCGGAATACCTATCCACCGGCCCTGTCTCTCTCTGTACCTACGGTATTCCGCACGGCTCCTGGCACTCCGAACCTACAAACATTACCGCCAGCCTCAGACGCTCATTTCCCCGACAATGCTGCTGCCCTCATACGAAGTAATATACGTACCGCGCATATCTACTCTGTTTTGCTTCTCTTCCTTCCGATTCGCCCATCTCTGAACTCTGAACCGCGACACCTCCCTCGACGGTACCTTATTCTCTCGATCCCGGCCCAACCAATCCGACCATAGCGAAAGCCGACCAAACGCCTCGTCGGCAATACATACGGTTCTACGCCCGTAATTGTCTGTAGGATATCTAGGTTCTCTACTTAGTACTGCATATTTATTTGCATAGCGAGCGCACATTTTCATCTCTACCCACGGCTTCACCGCTGCCTTCTGCCTACGTCTGTCGCTCGCTCGCTCTATCTCCCGCACGCGCCTCTCGCCTCCCGCCTCCTGCTTCTCGGTATCGTCGATCTCTCACGTGTCGCAAAGCCACGAACGATGCAGTACGTTAGAAACATTAGTGATTCAGTATCCACCGCTTGGAATTCCATCAATCCTGCTACGCTGAGCGGTGCCATCGATGTCATCGTTGTCGAGCATGAGAATGGCGACTTATACTGTTCCCCTTTCCATGTCCGTTTCGGCAAATTCGCGCTCTTGCGACCCTACGAGAAAAAGGTCGAGTTCAAGGTCAATGGACGCAAGCAGGAATACGCCATGAAACTAGGCGAGGGGGGAGAGGCCTTCTTCATCTTCGAGACTTCAGATGCAATCCCCCAGAGTCTGCAGACCTCTCCCCTGGTATCGCCCGAGTCGAGTCCTTCGATTGCTTCTGTCGACCGGTCCAGCGCCTCCAATCACCTCCAGGAGCCCGACTTACTACAGCTCGATGGCGGAAATGGGAGGTCAAGGGGTGCGACTGTAACAAGGCCGGGGCCTAGTGTCCTCCCGGCCCATCAGCTACGCTCAGGTTCGTTATCAATTTACGGTAGTGCCTGATGGAGATCTACGAGAATCGCTAATCTTCAGGACATAGGCATATCAGCACCTGCTGCATCGTCCCCTGAATTAGAAGGCGGACGTCCGAGTTCCAGAGGCTGGCTTGATGTTTCTACGCGTCAGAGCCCCTCTAGTGAGCCGGTTGCCGCCCCTTATTCGCGACGTGCGGGCGATCAGGATGAGCTGATGGACGACTCGCATGGAGAGAGCCCTCCTCCTTCACAAAGGTCTCGCAGTCCACCCCCTCTTGGTCCACTCGAAGCTATACAGCGTGCTATGATTCTTTCTCAGGAACTATCAGCTGTGAACATACCGACTCGTGTCACCGATACAGGGGATTTAATGCTGGATATGGCGTCCTATAAGGGCAACGAGGAAGACGCTATCAAAGCGGAAATCCTTGCGCGGAAAATCTTGGCCGAAGAACTACAAGGCGATTACGATATCGGCGCGTTGTTTGGGATGGACGAGGAAGGTAATCTCTGGATATATGGTAGTGAAGAGGCAAAAGAGGCGGCCTTGAAAAAGACTGTCGCATCCCTCCGACCAGCACCTACATTGGCTATTGATGCGGCTTCAGATCCGGGTTATGCTAGTGACGACTCGACAACATCCTCGCGAGATCTCATTCATAGGCGGAGCGAATCTGATGTCGGCCAAGGTTCGGCACACACGCCGCCTACCACGCCAGGCTCAGCTTCCTCGACGAGCCACCATCGGGGTAACTACGCCAAAACCCTTCGTTTGACTAGTGATCAACTGAAGGCCCTGGACTTGAAGCCGGGCGAGAATTCCATGAGCTTTACTGTGAATCGAGCGACTTGCACCGCCAACATGTTTCTATGGAAGTATGACACCCCAGTGGTGATATCAGATATCGACGGTACGATTACCAAGTCGGACGCCCTTGGTCATGTATTGAATATGATTGGCCGTGACTGGACACACGCAGGCGTTGCCAAGCTGTATAGTGACATTGCGGCAAATGGCTACAATATTATGTACCTGACCAGCCGGTCAGTCGGGCAGGCTGACACTACACGGGCCTATCTTAACGGTATTGCCCAGGATGGTTACCGCCTACCAAAAGGCCCAACCATCCTTTCGCCGGATCGGACAATGGCTGCATTGAGACGTGAGATCTATCTTAGGAAGCCTCACGTCTTCAAGATGGCTACGCTCCGCGATATTCGAAGCTTGTATGACGGACCCGAGAACCACTGTTTTTATGCGGGGTTTGGAAACCGCCTAACGGACCAGATCTCTTACCGCACAGTCGACGTTCCGAGGCATCGTATCTTCACGATTAATTCGAATGCAGAAGTTTCCTTGGATCTACTAAGCCTCAACAAATTGAAGCTCAGCTACGTTAACATGGGGGAAGTTGTCGACCACTACTTCCCACCCGTGAGCACGTTGGTAAAGGGCGCCGGAGTCGAATATACGGACTTTACGTATTGGCGAGATACGCCACTGGATCTGGATGAGTTCTCAGCCAGTGGGTCGGATGTGGGACAGCACGCCGATGAGGAAGAGGACGATGAATACGAAGATGAAGATGTGGGTGAAATGGGCGATAGCTTCCTCTCTCGCGGCGACGACGATTACGAGGACGACGCTTATGCTGGCGAGAGCGATCGGAGCGGCGATTACGAAGACGAAGATGATATGATCAACTCGACGGTTTATCGCAGGCCCGAGGACGCCGACGATGAAGGGGACGAGAATATCGAAGATGAAGACGAAGCGGCGGATTATAGCGAAGATGAACGTAACATCGAAGACGCGCAACCCGCTCTCACCAAAAAAGCAGCGGCGGGCGCGAATGCGACGCTCATTACTGGCATGAAGAACCTAGGGTTGGAAGATAAGACTTCGAAGCCGTAACAACTCCGAAGGAAGCTCTGAGAAATCCATCGTCGCACGATAGTATCAAAGGGGCGGCGACTCTTGTTAGGTTATCAAGGCGTGTTAATAATGTGGCATCCACCCATCTGTTCTAGAACAAACCGTAAAAGAAGCTGAGGCCGAAACCTCCCTACTCTGCCGCGAGGTACTGCCGGGCTTGGGCTCCTACCTTACCCATCTACACATCTGCATAGCGCAAGGCGTTTTTTTTCATGGGGACTCATAATCAGGGTCAGGATCGACTTTTTTTTTTATTTCTCCTGACCGCGGCCAGGGCAGTGACGCGCGAATTCATTAGATTAGGGAAATATACGACGGAATAATCACGCCTGTCCGTTTTCTAGCGTTTTCATTTCCATGCGATGGCTGATATGATACGTCAGGACGTGATTTTGCAAATGCTGTGTTTTGAGATTTGAGATACATGGCCCTCCTACGTTATCCCTTTAAAAAAAAAAAAAAGAAAAAGTAGATTCTTTTTCCGAGTCGCGCTGTGATTATTCCTCTATTCTACGTTGATTATATTTCCCCCGGAAGCACAACTAGGGCAAGAAGAATCCTCGTTTCCCCCCCCCCCCCCCAAAAGGCATGGTATCGTTAAAAAAAACTGGGTTTCCGATCCGAACGCCAAACACCGGGTGTTCGCTCAACGAAAGACGTCAAATCCGCGGGTTCGAGAACGTTTTCGCTCTTGTAAAACACCGCGGGGAGAAGCGACTGGATAGGTAGATAAGACAGACAGACAAGGATAGGATGAAAGCAAAACCAGGTCGGATTTTTAACCCCCCCCTTTTTATTCATCACTCCATACCCTCCATCTCCTCGTCGCCTAGGTCGTCGCCGAGGAACTGATCGAGTCCACCGCCGTCCTCGTCGTGCTTGGACTGACCCTCTACCCCTTGCATGGCATCGCCCTCGGCCTCGCCGTCATCCTCGTCATCCTCGCTACCGGGCTCCCCCTCGCCGGCCCATTCCTCCCGGAGTCCCCAGCCCTGGCCGCTGAGCACGAAGCGCTCGTTGGGGAGGCGCACGCCCCATTCGTTCGCGAGCACGCGGGGCAGGGCGACCTTGTTGCGCTCGCGCGCCAGCTCCTGGAGCCATTCCTTGGCGACGCCGCCGCCGCCGATCCCGCCGCCAATGGCGCCGCCGGAGCCGCCGCGGAACTGGTATGCCTGCCGGCATGCTATGGCGATGTTGATGGCGTTCGTGTTCACGGTGGCGTCGCCGCCCGGCGGCGCGGAGGGCACGGCGCCGCTCGACCCGCTCGGCTTTGCGCCCGCGTGCGTTGTGTAGGGATCACCGGATAGATGCAGGGCATCGTTGAGGATGCTCGACGTGTGCCGGTACGCGAAGTCTAGGAGCAGCAGCGGCACGCGGGCGTCGAAGGACGTCACGCCCTGCGAGGTTAGGAGGAGCTCGATTGTGCGGGCGTCGCGCGGGCGGGGCTCGTGGGTTGCTGCTGTTGGGGATGATGGCGCGGCGGCGGCGGCGGCGGCGGCGGTTGGTATTTGTGACGACGGGCCTGCTGCGGTGGTTGATTGTGTGTTTGGCATGGTTGCGCTACCGCTTGAGAAGGTGGCCTGTATGGGCTGCGACTGTGGTTGGGCCTGGGCTTGGGATGAGGCGGCCGAGGGGGTTGGCGGGACCCCGTTGGTTTGCGGTTGGGCGGTCGTCACCATCGTGTGTTTATGAGATGGTGATTGGTCTTTGAGTAGCAACGGGGTTGGGGCTGACGGCAAGGTAAGCGACTTATTGCGCCGGAAAGATGCAGATGGTTTGACGACGGTGAGATCTTGCGCTGTGACCGTCGCGTTGCCGGCGCGAAAGCTGGCGACGTGATGCTGCGAGGGAATGGCTGTTGGCGCTTTTCCACAGAAGCGGCGATGTCGGGGTGTAATCCGGTCTGGTCAATCGGGGCTATGTAGATACCGAGCCGATTGTGTATTGTAGTCCAGATAGAAGTTGAAAGTTACGGGAATGGATTGATGAAAATGCTTGGTCTTCTACCTGCCAGGAGCTCCGCGTACGGGGAAAGATGGCAGTTGCAGGGAAGGAATAACCCGTAGGTACAAAGTACCTGTGTGTTGCATAATGTGCATTATTCCAAAAGATTACGTAAGTTTATGCACAGACCCAGTTATTCCCGATCTTATCGGCGTTATCGCGCCCCATGACTCCGAAAGAGCATGGAGGGGCAGGCTCGTTGACCCCACCACTCCATCGACCGATCAACGGCCCATCAATTGCATCATACCTAGCCGAGATCTAAACTTGAACCCTCTTTTTTATGGTCCATTCGAGTCACTCGTCCCTCCTTTGTCTTGCACTCTAATTGTCATGGAAACAACACTCCCACTACCATTCCTTGTCGCCGTAGCTGTCCCTCCGGGACTGGGCTCGGCCGACGGTCTAAACCGGGAGGAGGTGTCATGCCTGGGTTGCGTCTTCTTCGATGCAACCCCAGACAATTTAGAGAAGCTCCTCGACTTTTTAGCCCAGCATAGTGCCGAGTTCCATGCTTTTTTCGACGTCACAGAGCTAGCGTCCCGCGATGACATTGTTTCGCTCTTGGACCGCGGCGCGCGCAAGGTGTTCGTCCAGCGCGAGAGGTTACCCGGCTTCTCTGAGTACGGGGAGAGGATTGCGCCGGTCGTCACCCAGCTAAACCAGATTACCGGCACGGAGAAACAGCTGCTTTTAAAAGACTTCGATCCGAAGAGCTGCGACGTGCCCGGCTTTCTGCAGTCCAGCAGTGTTGAGAAGCTCCCGCCTCTGCTTATTAAGCCAGCATCAGACACCGGCTGTGAGGAGTTCGTGGAGGCATGCTCGCTGGTCAATGCAGTTCCCATCATACCGTCTACCTGGCTGACTACAAAAAGGGACGAAACGGGTGGGAAGCTATACGTCCCGAAACTGTTCTCTATGCACTGGAAGTCAGACAGGGCAGACAAATTAGTGCCTACTGTCGTCTGCGATGAGCGAGGGATAGCACTTGGCCTTGTATACAGCAGCGAAGAGAGTATAGCAGAGTCACTGAGGACGCAGACCGGCGTATACCAAAGCCGAAAACGAGGTTTATGGTATAAGGGTGCCACTTCTGGGGATACGCAGGAGCTGGTTAGGATCTCACTGGATTGTGACAATGACGCGTTAAAGTTTACTGTCAGGCAAACCGGTAGATTCTGCCATCTAGATCAATTCGGCTGCTTCGGTGATCTCAGGGGTATTTCGAAGCTTGAGAAAACGCTAGTATCAAGGAAACGGTCGGCGCCAGAGGGATCATATACTAAGAGACTGTTTTCCGATGAAAAACTGCTACGAGCGAAGATAATGGAGGAAGCCGAAGAACTCTGCGATGCGAAGACCCCTGACGAAGTCGCTTTTGAAGCTGCTGATCTGATCTATTTTGCCCTGACCAAGGCTGTCAGCGCCGGAGTTAGCCTTGCTGATATTGAGAGGAATCTCGATGCCAAGAGCTTGAAGGTCAAGCGAAGGCCTGGCAATGCCAAGGGTGAATGGGCCAAGAAAGAGGGTATTGCGGCCGCCCCAGTTGAGAAGGCCAATGATGCCGCCAAAGTATCATCCGTGCCATCGACATCAGCCCCAGCAACTCAGCCTCAAGCGGCTACAGATGCTCAGAAGATTACCATGAAGCGGGTTGACGTTAGTAAGGTCGGCCAAGCTGAAGTCACCGATGCTTTGAGACGACCATCTCAGAGGTCTGCGGAAACAATAATGGGCATCGTCACGCCAATCATCAATGACGTACGACAAAACGGCGACAAGGCACTCTTATCCTACACCCACAAGTTCGAAAAGGCTACTTCACTGACATCCCCCGTCATCAAAGCTCCGTTTCCTCAAGAGTTAATGAACCTTGCCCCTGAAACTATCGAGGCCATTGATGTATCTTTTGAAAATATCCGAAAGTTCCATGCCGCACAGAAGGAGGAGAAACCGCTCCAAGTCGAGACGATGCCAGGGGTTGTGTGCAGCAGGTTCTCACGTCCCATCGAAAGAGTAGGTTTGTACGTACCTGGTGGTACTGCTGTGCTGCCTAGCACTGCGCTCATGCTGGGTGTGCCGGCCATGGTTGCAGGGTGCAAAAAGATTGTCCTTGCTTCTCCGCCCCGAGCAGACGGAAGTATCACACCTGAAATCGTGTATGTCGCTCACAAGGTCGGTGCGGAGAGCATTGTCCTGGCCGGTGGTGCACAGGCTGTTGCTGCCATGGCATACGGCACCGAAAGTGTCAGCAAAGTGGATAAAATCTTAGGTCCGGGCAATCAATTTGTCACGGCCGCGAAGATGCACGTGAGCAACGATACGAATGCTGGCGTCAGCATCGATATGCCAGCTGGTCCCTCGGAGGTCCTAGTCATCGCGGATAAAAACGCGAATCCGGCGTTCGTCGCCTCAGATCTCCTATCTCAAGCCGAGCACGGCGTCGACAGTCAGGTCATCTGCATCGCGGTTGATCTCGACGAGGCGCATTTGCAAGCTATCGAGGATGAAGTACACAAGCAGGCCATGGCACTCCCGCGTGTGGACATCGTCAGGGGCGCCATCGACCACTCCGTGACCGTTCTCGCCAGGGATATAGACGAGGCCATGCGGATCAGCAATGAATATGCGCCCGAACACTTAATTTTGCAGATCAAGGATGCCGAGCAAGCCGTCGCCAAGGTCATGAACGCTGGTAGCGTCTTCATCGGACAATGGACACCAGAGAGCGTGGGTGACTACTCGGCTGGTGTTAACCATTCTCTACGTAAGTCTTAATCAATGCTCCCTCTTTTATCGACCCTTTATTTTATTTTATTTCTTTCAAGAGGGACGGCTCTCATTTACCACTTCGTTTTCATAACTAACACTGCCCTTCTAAAGCTACCTACGGCTATGCCAAGCAGTACTCGGGCGTCAACCTCGGGTCCTTCGTCAAGCACATCACGAGCTCGAATCTCACCGCGGAGGGTTTGAAGAATGTCGGTAGTGCCGTCATGCAGTTGGCCAAAGTGGAGGAGCTTGAAGCGCATAGACGCGCCGTGGAGATCAGGCTCAGGACGCTGGCGGAAGGAAGAGCCTAGATAGATAGAACGGAGCACGCTTTTATGAAGTTCCGGCCCATGCTTGGGGCACGGAAAGAAAATGTATAGTTGGAATAATTTGGGTCAGTTTGTCGATCGCAAAAAACGTTAGGATATAAAAATGAGTAGAAAATTGATGAGGCGGGCTCTTACGCTGTTGTTTTGTTGTATCTATATTAGAACGGCGCAGCCGCTCAGACGATGGTGACCGGTAGATAGATAGATATCCAAGATAAAAAAACAAATCCCGAGAGATGAAAACCGAGCATTGAAATTGCTAGATAGTAGCACTGGGTATCTTTTTTTTTTCCGAATCCCTTGATCATGGTCCCGTCGATAATACGCCGTTATATACAAACATTGCCTTCTCAATCCAACACCGTGTCCCGTATTAAAAATAATAAACCCCGTTGGGAAAAAACCCCCCGCCTTACCGCGCCCACCCGCCTTGATGCCTCGTCTGGAGGGCGTAGGCCTCCGCGTAGACACCGAACGGGGGCTGGGATTCCTCGTCGGACTGTTCCCTCCCGGGCCGATAATACGCCTGCACGTAGTAGGGCCGGCCCTGGTAGGCGCTCGGCGAGGCGGTGTGCTGGTCCGTCAGGATGGTCCTGGAGGTGTGGACTTGGGTCGACACGACGAGCATGGCGTTCGGGTCCAATGTCTTTCGATTGGGTCTCCCCTCGACGTCGCTGTCCTGCGGGCTGCTGCCGCTGCGGTTCATGCGGTCTTCCGTTGCGTCTGTGGCGATTTCCGTCGTGGTTGTTGGCGCGCTGCGCTTTAGGATTTTGGACCATAGGACTCGGAGGGAGGGGACGCAGCCTACTATTACGGCGACGGAGCACTCCGTTATCCTGGGTGGCGTGAGTGACGTGGGAAGACTGTTGGGTTTTTTTTTTTTTTTTTTTTTTTTTTTTGGTATGGGGAAAAATCCTTACGTGGCTAGTATTGATATGGCCAGCGATGTCCCCGGGACTTTAAGGGACATCGCCTTGAAGTATAGCGATATGATACTCGCGGCGATGGCACTGTCATGTCATATCAGCGGACGGGGAACATAATCACGAGGAGAAAGGGGAAAACCCCTGGCCTATTCTAGTAGTGATGACGAACAAAAGACCGCTTATGAAGAGGAAGAGCAGCCCGATCCTGCTCGGCACCAGGAGCTTCAGCCCGAAGATGACGGGCATCGGCAGCACGAGGATGACGACGTCCGCGACGACGGAGACGCTGCCGAGGTACACGTTGGTCGCGCGCGTCCGTTCCTGGCAGGTTTCTATGAACTGCTGGGACAGGTTGCGCGTATGGGGCGTGCATGCGGGCGGGATGGCGACGATGCCGGAGATGTACACCAATCCTATCAACACGAGCGTGATGGACGACGCTATCCGGAGCCATCTCTTGAGGCCGAAGACGCGCAGGTAGAGGAACAGGATCGGGGCTTTACACGACCATAGCGCTAACGGGGTGAGGACTGATATGGCCACCGCGAGCTGGAAGCAGACGTTAGCATGCTTCGTCCTTTTTTATTTTCTTGCCCCGGGAGGAACGCGTCATGGATGGCGATCACATGCCTGAGCGACTTTATACGGCGCCACGTTGGGATCGTGGAAGCCTGCTCGCACTTAGCATCTTGCGTCCGAACTGGCGGATACCGCAGGTGCTGCAGTTACCATTGCCAGCCATGTCACTGAGGACCGAGACACCTATGAGGAAAGGTATGGCGCATATGGAGATATCTGATGAGAGAGAAAAAAAAAGGGAGGAGAAGTCAGCTCTCGATGCCTCGATAAAACTCAGCCAAGCTCGTGGGGACTTGCAGTCGTCGACCAGGAGTCTCCTGGTATACAGCCAGTTCGCGACAAGCCGTAGGATGACGGCGATGAAAGCCAAGGCGACGAATAAGGACTTCAAGGCATCTATTGTCCCCGATGACAGCCCGCGGACAACATCCATCGAGAAATACACAAGCGTGTTCAGGGCTTCATTCGGTATCGAGTTGCGGATAAAGCACGAAACCATCCACGAGTCCGTGGTCTCGGGCCGTCCTTGGGCAATAAATGGGGTTGGGGCTGCCCCAGCCGTGGCCACCCAGGGACCCGTAAGGTCTAGAAAAGCCACCGCCCGTTTCGAGAAGGGCGACGGGGCTGAGAGGAAGCATCCCAAACGAAAGCTGATGCATGACGGGCGTCCCATTGCCAGCCCAGACGGCGCTCCGTTGCGCGATCGGCCATGGATACGGGTAGCGAGTCGCATCCTTGGCGAGCCTGTCAGTCAATACGCACCTATACGGCGTTTTCTATCTAGAGCTCCGGACAAGGTTGAAGCACCCTTTTTCATGATAAATCCCCAAGCCCTCCGCTATTGTTAGCTATCTAGTATGGGTAGGTCATTAGGATAGGGTAGGTTAGATAGGCGAAGACGGCGAGAGATGCCTGCGTTTCAACTCCGCCTCCTCCCGTCACATTACTGACTACGTTACTTCGTAGTGTATATCGAGGGATCCTACGGCGGTCTCGCCACGGCGTATCGAGCCCTCTGTTTCGCTCGATGAATCGTCCGCGCCGTGGGAATACTTAAACCTACCTAACCTGGGTGTCTGTGTGTGGCGTCAAGACACCACGGAGATATCCCCCAGCGGCGCCGCCCAGGCATCGTCCTACGCCGGCCAATCGGCAGCCCACTCCCCCATCGCTTATGCGGATTGGGGTGTATTCTCGACCCTATTATTAGTAGGGTGGTGTGTTGACGAAGCCTTTCAGGTAATGAGACCATCAGCTTTTGTTGTCTTGCATGAGCAGCGCGACTTGACACTCGTATGTTTGGAGAGTTGATTACTGTTTGCCTTTCTGGTGTATGTCGACAAGGCATCGGATCAAAACACCGATTCAAGCGGAGAGGGCCTTTTGTTTATAGCTAGCTAGGTAGCTAGCTGTACGGGCGCGAACATTCGATTTTATGTGCTATGTAATAGCTATCCAACGGCTGTTGCCGACGCGCATTGTTGACCATGAGAGAGAGATGAACGAAGAGGGTAAAGCGCTGCTGCTGAGGACAATGGGCCGGCTGGGGTGGGCGAAGTGCCATCGATTCAGGGGCATTTCCATGGGTTGTCACTCCAACCCGATTGGAGGGATCCCCTGCATACACGTAGGCTACCAGAAGGCTTGGCATTCATGCGCGAGCGAGGCGTCGAGACGGGGTTACGTATATAGATACACGCTGTTTGCCCGATCGACCGTGAATCCAGCCGGGCGGGATTCCATTTAAGGCCGTCGTCATCGAGTATATCTCAGATAGGGGTTATCATCACGACCGCACGTAAGCTTGCGACCTTCCCTCCTTGGCATTGGCTGCCCGCGATCAATTAGACATCACGGGAAAACCCCCCCTGGAGCAGAAGAAGCTTCTAGATGCGCGACTGCGGCGGTTTAGATTCGGTTTCATCAGCTCCGGGGGTTATTATCGACTGGACCCGAGTCGGAGCGACGGCGCTGGAGAATTAAATAATGCCGGAGAGAAAAACCTCCCAAAAGTCAATAATGCCAGGATGGCCGGTAGCACAGCGTGATGCAGAGCTGGCAATACTCATCAGCTTCTCGCGCGAGAAGGTCTGGAGCTTTTTGCTGTTCGATGCCACACGAGTTCACCGCCCTCAGGCACAGCTTCGCGACGTCGGGACTTGACAAGGCCAACAGGTGATGGGGCCATGGATGCACATATATACGAGAAGTTGATATATATACCTACCTACCTACTTAAGAAGCTGAAAGGTCAAGGCGCCACCGCAAAGTCAAGCCGGCCCGAAGACGCCACACGAGTTCAAGACCTCGGCTCTCTTCTGACCGGGAGCTCATAGCTCATGACAACAATCAACGTGACCCCATGTGTTTTCCGTAAATACAATCAAAATGGCAATCCCGGCATAATACCATCAAAGCTATGCCAACAAAAGACCATTTCTGTATGACGCCGCCATGCGTCAGGGAATGAGAAGACAGGCTGCCAAACCGACCTCGTATATGACAGCATGCATAGGGCTGATCAATAGGAGCCTCGGCTATAGAAAGCTGCCACGAGTCGTCAACAGAGACGGAACGCCCAGGACCATCCCCTGCTGAAAATACTGGGCAGGTCCCCGGACGTATCCTCCACCGCTTCTCGCCTCGGTCCCGACTCCGAGTCCTATTGGGTATCACGTCCGAGTCCCACGGTTCTCCCAATACCACGCTCGGCGCCCCCTCCCATCCATACCTTAAGTAAAGGATATTCGAGTCCCGCGCCGCGGGGGATGAATAGTCGACGCTGTGTCTTCCCCGCGAAGACCGTCGCAAATTAAGCGACGCAGCGAACACCGTCGCCGATATTACCTGCCCACCCTCCCGCCGACTTGGGACTTGAGGGGGAAACAATAACTCCCTCGCACCAGGGCCGTCACAAACGCTGTGCCACCGCATCTATACAGCCGAGGGCACACTCAGAGCCAAACCATCGTGCCATCCCACCGGAAAAACAGCTACCAAGCAGGAAAGGGGGGATGACGGGATGAACGGCACAAAGCCCTGCGTAGATATTACCCATCTATACAGTAGATAGATAGAGTAGCCAGCACAAGAACCAGCATCACTACAACGTGATAAGAACTAGACAGTATAATCCCCCTCGACACAAGACCCCCAACGTAAAAGCAAGCCAGCAAAACAAAGCAAAGAAATACAGGTAAAAGAAAAAGCCAACACACCCACAAAGCGGTGATCACAGATAAATCCGCAACGAATTCCTACAACAACCACACCGACAAGAAACAACACTCATGACAGAAACCCCCCTCCCCCCCAAAGAAACACTCCCCCCAAAAAGAAACCTATTAAAAACCAAAAAAAACAAAAACAAAAAAATAAATAAAATAAAAACAGTCATAGACCCAAAAAAGCAATGACGCGGCACAGCAAACCCAAATGTCGGCCCGGCTAGCTAATTTGTAATAAGCAGCAGCAGCAGAAACAGGCAAGTCTCCCCCGAAACAACCCCTCGATCAGCAGCGGTCGTCAGAATTTGGTTATTTTTTTCTCGGATGCTACCGTGCCTTGTGGGTAACTCAGTATTCCGTATATATAGATAGTATTACAAGGTATCTAGGTAGATAGAGGCTGGGTCGAGAAATGGAATACGTCTTGGTACGTCTTGTTGGTACGTCTTGTTGGTTATTTGTACGTCCTCGGCGGGAACTTGTGATTGATATCCCACACCTGAATAGGTAAATATCTAGCTTTTTAGAATGGACGTCGTAACATGTAGTTTGACAGGTCCCGTAATCAGTGATTGATTAATTGATTGATTGATTGTTTGTTTATTTGACTGATTGATTGATCGTGTACAGTCACGCCAGACAAGATCCAAATATACCGATACGGCCGAAAGGACAGGTCCCTCCACCTCGGATTCGGGTTCGCAGGTTTCTTAGGATTCACAGTGTACCGTAACCCCCCGATTCCCGACTAAGTCTAGAATCGCGCAATGGCCGAGGCTGTGTTGCTCGTTGACAAAACCACGGCATCATCGCGCCAGGGGTGTAACGCATAGCATACCCAATACCATACAAAAAAAGCCCAGTCACGCGTGAACGCGGAAGTGTGCAACGGCAGTAAAAGAACAGAAATCCGAATTTATTTGTAAAAAAAAAGACCAAAAAAAGACCAAAAAAAACCAGAAACCACCCCCCCAAAAAAGAAACTCCCCGTTCCATTGTATTGAGATCCAACGCTATTCCATGCACCGTTGTTTTCCCGAGATGATCCCTTCGTGGACTTAACCGCCAGCCACTCCTCCATTAAATTCAACCGCCTCCGGGGGTATACAGTAATAAGAAGAACAATTAAGGAGCCGGGCGCCGGAAGGGGTGGGCTTCGGTATTAAGGACGAATTCGTCCAGGTTTATCAGATTCGGCGATGAGAACGTCAGGTAGAGATACCGCAGAGTCTCAGCCAACCAGAAACTCTGACAAATGATTAAAGTGAGTCGACGATCATAAAAGCGACGCATACGAAAAATCAACATGGGGAGGGGGGGAACTACTGACCTCCATTGAATCCGCCTTGACCGTGTCGGTCACCCTGACGGACTGGATCGACGAAAACGCCAGGTCCGTCTCGGTCGCATTGCGGATCGCCTGGAACATGTCCCAGGCCATATCCTGGTACGCCGCGTTACCGGTGATACGGTACATGTAGAAGACGCTCTCGAGCGCCTCCGGCCTGAGGAGATAACGGGGGTCCCGCGTGTTGATGAAGCCCGGCTTCAGGGTCGGGTCGCCGACGATCTCCCATTGCTCCTGGTCCCACGCGCACGGCTCCAAGCTATCGCAAGGGATCAGGTCGAAGACCTCGGGCATGATGCCAGACGGCATCGCGTTGTACGCCCACACGCAGCCCTTGGTGACCCTCTCCCCGATGGCCACGTGCTCCGGGATCTGGAATATCCTCCCACCTAGCCCGAACATCCCGCCCACAAAGCATGACAGATGCTGCGCTTCGGCGCTGAGTTTCGGGCCCAGGTCTCCGACGTAGCTGTTGCCCGGAAACAGAATGTCCGCCTGGTCGGGTAGTTTCGGGCGGAACAAGATGTTCTTAATCGCCGTATCCATCGCATCGCGGTACATCTTCTCATAGACCGGCTCGAGGCCGCCGAGTATAACGAATGTCTTGGGCAGATACTCGTACAGACTATCGGCGAGCGCGCCTAGCGTGAAAGCGTCCTCGTCGCCCAGTGCCTCGTCCCGCAAGTCGAGATAGGTCGGCCACATCCCCGGAAGCATCGTCTTGTTCTGCCATTCGTCTAGAACCTGCGTGACCCTATTAATCGCGTCGTAATATTTATTGTCGCCGGTCAGTTGCGACAGGCGAGTAAATTCCAGGGACGAAGAAGCAACGGCGGCCGAGGGGTCGTGGTTCCCCGCCACTTGTTTGCCTGTTTTCGCATCCTTGAAGTCCAGCCAGAAGCCCGGCATGCGATTCGGGGTGTCGTAGGCCATATAGAGCATGTCTCCAAGCTCGACGGCCTTCTCCAGCAACGCCGTCTCCCTGCTCAGGTCGTAGGCGCCAAGCAAGCCACCGAGGTGCCTGATGGTGGTCTCGAAGTAGTTGCAGGACGTGTCCTTTGATCTGGAGTAGTCTCTTACGACGGCAGCAGCGACGGCCTCGTGGAACTCGTCCTCGAGATCCATTATCCAAAGCGTCGACAGGGAATCGATGAGCGTAGCCCCCCACCCGCCAAAACCGGGCTCGTTGTATCCGCCTCCCGACACGGGCTTGACCTCGTCGTATCCAAACCCGGCGGTTTTATAGGCGTTCCAGCTCTTCAGAAATGCCTCTTTCACCTCACCACGCCTCGATGCCAATACCGCCTCCCGCGCAAGGCCCTCCGGGCTCTTATCTTCGCTGAACGCATATTGGACCGGTGGTAGCGAGAGAGGCTGACCCGTCGGCAGGGGCGTGTATTCGGAGACCGGATAGAAGAGTTTCTGCTTGGACCAGTCGTAACTATCATGGACGTAGATGAAGCCCCAGAGCACGTCGTGCTTCTCGGGAATGAGGCCGACAAGGAGGTACAACGCAAGGAGCAGCAGCAGGGCAGGGATAAGCCGTGACTTGCGGCGGACGATCCGGATCATGGCGTTGTCAGGCTGCTGGAGGAACTGCCACGCGACATCTTCTGCGAGCATGGACAGAGACCGCGGGGGGCGACAGGGCCGCAGAGGCCCTCCTGGGGTGGGTTGTGGAATCCCTTTCCTCCCGGTGCCGCGCGATCACCAGGTACTGTTGACAGTACCTACTGGGCTAGATTATGTTGCGAAGGGAGGGGACATCGGCGCATTGAGAACGCGGGGCGTGTGTGTATTACTATTATTAGGTATTACTTAACGAGTGGGAGGGTAAAGGAGGAAATATAAACCAATTCGCACAAATGCAAAAGGCAGATAGAGAGTGTTCCGAACAAGGTCGTGATGTGAAACGAACCGGGGAGCGTTCGCGACATAACCGGATCCGTATTTTTGCGGGATTACTAAGGACCCATCTCGGAACTCGGCACTCAGGCCCTTGTCGATATGGCGCCAGTAATCGCCCGGAGCTGTCAAGTGGAGCGGGCGAATGGTCTAGGGGTATGATACTCCCTTCGCACAGTCTCAGTCAAGACTCAGACAACGTGGTTTGGGAGGGGTCCGGGGTTCAATTCCCCGTTCGTCCAGATATCAATCGTTTTTTTGCCAGAGTACCATAGGTAAATTAACAACCCAACGTTGCCAAGGCCTCAATGAATGAATTGGGCAATACCTATTTTTGACACCGGCGTTTGGCACTTGCAGACCCGGCTCTTCAGACTCGGAATTCGGGAAACGTCTCCCATGCCAATCACGGCCACAACCGTTTTCCTATACAGAAACAAATCTCGCGATTGTTCTATTTTTATCCCGGCAGCTCTACCGTATAATCACGACTGGAGCCGTTGATTCAGGTGGGCAGCAACCTGATGCCTTTCTTGGTTTAGATATATTTGCGGTGCCATGTCGCATACCTCCCAGGCTTTCGACAAGATAGTCTTCCCCATGGACATCAGATCATGTCCCTGTTTCGTAACTGAATACATCATCTTGACACGCGATATATACGTTGATCGAATGCATATGATTATATGTATCCGACTAACTATATGTCTAGATAATCAAGTACTCAGCGTGCATTTGTGGCAGATTCAGCAGCACCACGATGCCAGAGACGCTGCCCGCCATCTACGTAATCACGGCAATTGGGTGAGACCCAGGGGATGGGCTAGACACGCCGGGATGGCAATCGTAGACTCGCCTATACGCTGAAAAGCCGGGGTATATCCAAAACTATGCTAATGCACCATATATACACCAATGTATCATCCCAGCCTTCATCCAGCCGAGGACGTAGCCTCCGAACGCCTATGCTTGCCTCTCCCTCAACCAGTTAACCACAATCCCGTAGTGCTCCATGCTAGGGAAATAACGCCGAGTCAAAGCCAATGCCTGAAAAAAAAAATCAATTTGACGCTCCCCTGCCCAGAGCTTGAATCCGCTCCAACCGTACCACCCAAGTCGACCCGTATATTAGGAGAACCCGGGGAATAGAATCAATGCAGCACGCTTCCCTGCGGGGAGGTTAGGTGGCTCGGCATTATAGTATTATCTATCGGAGAAATGCTCACATAGAGAGCGCTCATCATCGCTGTCTGTCTCATCCAGTATTATCGGCGTGACCAGTTGCTGCATACGCTCCCGCGTGGTACCTCCCCCGCTGGGCGTTTGCCCGCTGGATCGTGTCTGCAAGTGAATCGAGGTGAGCGGCTCTGCTGTGGCGGACGACGGCCGTTGCGTGGATTGAGCCTTGGTCGGATCCCTACTCAACAGCCATCGCCATCTGCTGACCTGGAAGGTGCCGCGCGATCTTAGCTTTCGGGTGTTGAGCTCTCTTCGCACCATGGAATTCGTAATTTTAGGACAGTGACCCCAGGGGTACATCGACTCCTTGCAGAGGGGGCACAGAGAGCTCATCTCGCTCAAGAACTGATCGATGCATTCGGGGTGGAATATATGGCCACAGGATATCTCGCGTATAATTGTCACCTTCGATTCGAAATCGTCTAAACAAATCAAACAGGTAGGTTGGTAGTCGAGGCGGTCGCCATATCTTCCGCGGTTTTGAATTAAGGACGGAGAATCGGAGTCGGAAGACGTCTTGTATGCGGGCTGTGGCGGTTGTGAAGCCGGTGCTGAGTCACCAGGAGGATTGTAGTTATATGTAAATAAAGGGTAGGTTTGAATGTGAGAAAGCGGTACCGTTAACCGTTTGATGCCCAATGCCTCCAAGTTTACCTCGCCGTTCATTACCCGGCGTCGTAGCAAGGCCCGTCGGCGATTCTGAACATAATGCATAAGTAATGATGTCCCACCTATGACACTCAGAAGTACAGCAAGAATGATCAGCACAAAGGCCCAGATTGCCAAAAGTGCAGGGTCGGGCGACACGGACAACTGTGTCCAGACTCGCACGTAATCTCCAGGATTTGGCGAATATGTGTCGTTGATCTGGTCGGCGAGAGGCACCTCGGATACGCTACCAGAATATAAACTTATTTGCTGCATCATGCGTGCTCCCGAGCCGCTGGAAATGGCGTAGACAGGAAAATGGTTCTTCAACTTCCAGCCTCCTCCGTCGTCCAGTTCCCATAGATCGGAGTGGGCATCGGGCGGCTGGCCGTCGGCATCGTCTGGACGGTACACAAGCATGGCACGCAAAGGATCTACAGTTGCAGCCGCCATGAAGGCCTTAGTACAGTTGACGTTGATCCATGGTACTAGAGCGACGAGAATGTAGTCATTCGGCGGAAGGTCGACTTTTCTGGTGGCATTTGCGGGAATATACTGGCCCGCAATATGATTACACGAGTCGCCAAAGGGTAGGTCGGGTACGTATAATAAACCCTCGATGTTTCCTTTGGTTGTGAAGACATAGTTGGTGGAGAGAGTAGTGATGTTGTTAAGAATCGTTTCCGAATAGGCTAGCTTGTCCTGATCAAGATGACGGTTAGGGTCATGGGAGATTGGCAGAGCGTCTCTTAGAACATACCGAAAGAGCAGTGAGGTTTCTGACAACGTTGCTAGGGAGGTGATAGCCATGAGACAACTTGGGATTGGTGAACAACAGACTACAGTTGAGTTAGCGGGGTTATATGTAACTGATAGAGGAGAGACGTCAAGTGAGACAATGGGAAGTAGCCGGGCAGCCGTGGCGGCTTAAACGATTATTCTGGGTGTGATGAAAAAGCCATGCCGGTCAGCTACGTCAATCGGATGTTCTTGTTCTTCGCGAGGCTGCCGTCTCCCATGAACATGTAGCGGAGTGTGGCATGAGGCCTTGGCGCTGACGACATCGATATCGACATCGACATCGTCTCAATAGCTAGCACCCGTCTATGCTACGAGCCCATTTACTAGATAATTATAAGGCCAGGTTCATGGGGCGAGTGAGTTGCAGCCAAGCTTTCCCAAGACATCCGACGACGGGTAGCTGTAGATTTGACAGGGACAGCTCGTTGGAGGCAAAAGAAGGGTTTTGCTTGGCAACCTACACGACGTTCCGAATGGCCTGAAGTGCTGTAGAATCACGTCAGTTTGCGGCTGTGCCAAGGAGGCTTAAAAAGAGGGCCGGGTTGGCGCCAAGAGGCTTCTATCAATAATGTGATAAATAATTGGCGCGTTGGACCCAACAGCAAAGCGAGCGACGTCCAGCCAAGAATATAAACTACGAACCTCACACCCTGGCGAAAAGAGAAGAGAGTCTAGACCGGGGCCCAAGACGGCAGGAAAAGAGAGAGCGACAGAAGAAAGGAAGGGGAAGAAAAGCGAGGGCAAAGAATTGGAGGACATACACATGCTCTTGAATCATTATTCACACCAGTCGCCTAGAGACCGACAGCGACACCGGCGAAGGAAGGCAGAGCGTAGCGCGCGCAAGAGGACGGGTAGGGCAGAGCAGAGAGAGGTAGAGGGAGAGAGAGGGAAAGAGAGGAAAAAAAGAGACTCTCTGAAGCAAGATCGACAGTGAGAGAGAGAGCGAGAGCACAGCACAGCACACAACGGCGGCTTGCACCACAACGCTTCACGAGAGTTGTGGAGACGCGGCTCGCAAGCGCAAGCGTTACCGACACTAATGTATGGGCACGGGTAGGCGACAACACGGAGGTTGTAAAGGGCAAGGTTGGCAGACCGAGGAAGCGAAAATGGATGTTCTTGGCAAGTTGGGGAGCAGACTGAGGCGAGATGCCGTACTTAGTAGAAGTAGTAGCGCGCAGTTGCTACGGTAGACCACTACCACGCTATGTAGTAATCCTCGTCGGGAGGATTTCAGCTGATGTGCCATAATACCCAGGGATTTCTAATGGAGAAATGAGGAGCGGGACGGCCAGCTGTGGGTGTGGTGGGGATTCTTACTATGGGCATGGGCAGAGGCCATAATTAGTATACGTCCAGGTATTCCGTATACCGTACGCGATGCTGCTACAGTGCGGACAAGCCCTGCGCTGCACAGTCGCACGCGGCCACACGGCGGATTGTCGGTGTAAGTGCACAGTCTGTTGTTGGTCTGCAGACACGGCGTGTATAATAGGCGGTGGGAGACCTGCCAGGCATCGTGGTTATGTCGTGTCCGGAGTCGTGCGAGTGTGAATCTGTAAGGAGAGTCCTCAATGACGAGGGACCGTTGAGTTGAGATGTCTCAGATCAAAACGAGCCAGCTGTAGCTGTGGCAGAGAACTTTTTCTTCTTTTCTTCTTTTTTTCTTCTTTTTCTTCCCGATCACGCGCGTAGTAGGCCATCTCAGGTAGATGTACCTACGGTTTACAGTCTGTAGCGAGACCCCGGAGGGCACTGTACAATGTACACCGGATCCACGACCACTCACACTCGCACTCGCACTCATCACAATTGTTATGCTGATTACATAGTTAACACATGCCGACACTGCAGTGCCAAGGATCGCTTAGTGCGCTATGCAAAATCGACGGCATTATGCAGGTATGCGCAATTTATGTACATTCTTATGAACAGCAAATGGAATCACATGGCGCTGACACTTGAACCAGAGATTCCGAGTCGAAGCTCATCTGTGCAAATACCTACACCAAGTGCGCCCGTATACTCATATTATTGGGCCATGCCACCGTATCCGTATTCTCACGCCTCCTACCTGTATTCATGCATGGATTGTGGCAGACAGAATCTCAACACATCCGAGCCCGTGATGCGCTTAGAGGGCTTCCAAAGTGGTCCTCAAGTCCTCACACATTCGTCGAGCCGATGTACGAACGAGTATTACTGTGCTATGTCCTAGGTAGTAGGTTATATGCCTCATACCCAACCGTTTCAACCCGTTCCCAATCTTCATCCCTCCAACTAACCCAGTAGTAATACCACGATGATCGGATACATGGCAGCAGCCTAACAGGGTACCGGCCACAGCCTGGCGGACTAAACAGCGTGATGCCCGAGCATCCGAAAGCAGAATACAGCAGGTCATAATCAGCACCCGTATGTGGTCGAGAGAAGTAGGCAGGCAGTGCCGGAAGCGCGGGCTGTCATCGTTAACATCACGCACTGGCCCTGCCGTCCTCGAGAATCGCCTGAGGCGGATCACACAAAATATCCAGAGCTTTAAGACCCCCTTCGCGTCTAAACGCTTGCAACGTGACGAGCAATATGGATACCGCCCCTGTGTACAGCGATACATGGGACGTAAAGGAAACGCTGGCAACCGGCGGAAAATTTTCAACCCCGAATATGCACGGCGCAGCCATTATGCCTCAGTCGGATCATACCGGAGCAGCAGCAGATCTCTTTCGGCCATGATCACCGCACATATGTACGGCTGGCAGGCTGTGTCTGGCTGACTAAAGTTTGTAAGAGGTCGGGTTGCGTGCTCTCATTTCGTCTTGCAGACGTGCGCTGGGTAATTAAGGTATTCTCCGTGTCATCTTCTTGAGCTGGTTGTGAGGGATCTCGTCTGGACTTTGCAACTTATAGGCTAATTGGTCCAAACTCACCCTACTTGAAAAGTTGGGTGATGTGACTTACTCCTCATGCCGTCTCCGGCCCTGTGTCGTTTACACTCTATTAACGTTACGATTCTGGCGACCTCGACGCCGCCCAACCGTGTGTAGGCACCCTCCATGCCCGACGAGCCGTCCCGAAATTGTCGGATAGCCCACCCGCATATGCACGACTCCTATCAGGTTGCTACGGACATTCCCGTCGACTCCCCCATCGCGAAATCCAACCCCTTTATTTTACAGGCGGTGTCAAGTACAGATACGTAACCAGAGGCAGAGTTATACCCCTTTACTTCTGTAAAGCCAAGATGAGAAGAACAGAAAAAGATCAGCTTATGGTAAAGGCCCAAACAGAATCGTCTTGAAGTTGCTACCTAACAGTGTCGATTTATTCCCGACGACTCGCCTTCCACCCGGCCCCGTCATGCGAAGGGTTCCCCGACGACTCTCCCCCCTTCCTGAGCATGCAACTTTACTCACCAAAAGTAGAGGTTTACTATAGACGGCTCGACACGCCCTCACAACAGAATCTCTCAAAAGAGAGTTGCTAAAGAAAAGAAACGGCAATCGAGAATCAAGACTCGGTATGAGTTTCTGCTAAAAGGGCCAGATCTCCGGCTCCCCTCATCACGGGTTGGTGTTAAGGCTCAATCGAATTATATTATCTCATCATTCTGAGCTGCTATGCCACTACCGGTATACCATGAAGAGACACGTCATGATGACCGGGATTCTCGTCACTGTACGGTAGGTGTTGACGACTCGGCTGTCGTTTCTCTCTATTTCCCTTGCCTATCATCAATTAGAAAGATACATCCAATGTGATTATCTTTCTCACAGACAAGTCCACCATGGACAATTATAATACAAGGCCTTGCGGCAGAGTTCTTGACCCCGTTCAAGAGAGAGAGGTTGGAACAAGATCAACGGTCAATGCGAAGACACCTAAACCCATTCCCGGATCACATTATCCCCAAACCACACAACACCGTCACAACTCAATCTACAACAAAAAAACCTCCCCCATGCAAAGAAAAGGAAGGGTTAACACGCAATATCTCCATGATAACGACAATCCCCACCCCGGAAGTGCCCCCCAGCAGTCCAACCCCAACATCAAACCGAGAAGAGCAGTGCAAGTACCACGCAAGTGCGACAAAGAGTATCAATACCCACGCCTGACCATCGACACCAGACAAGCACAACGAAAAGCCATGGCGTTTCCAGGTAAGGCGCAAAGTGTCAACAAACGCAGGCGATAAAACCCAACCAGCGATCCCGCGAGGCCAGGATCAACGCCCCATCAGGACGGAATGTAAGACGGCAACCGGCGACGGGTGAAAAGGCCCCAGGGATCCAGGAAAGCAGTTCTCACGGTCTAAAGCCCCGCGCGAGGGCCCATAGAACTACCACCTATGTAGTCTAGGTAGTTAGTCTAAGCCCAGACAGACAAGCAAAATCCAGTCAAATAAACAAACCGAAACTCCCCCCCCCCCCAAAACGTAATGGATCCATGAACTACCTACCTACCTTAGATATAAATAGACCCAATACACCCCGTAGCCAGGTAGACATATAATACCAAACCCTACCAAACCCATTACAAGTAAGGACCTACCAAATAAATAAATAGAGAATCACAAAGTCGTTCTCTTTCCAGCAGGTATTCAGGTATCAAGCCAAACCACCAAACAACCAACCAAATCCCCAACAGGAAACTTCCCAAACCCCCGACCTTCATCCCATAAACCAAAGCAATCAATCAATCA
Source organism: Xylaria intraflava (assembly GCA_022385655.1). NCBI lineage: Eukaryota > Fungi > Ascomycota > Sordariomycetes > Xylariales > Xylariaceae > Xylaria > Xylaria intraflava. The sequence continues at coordinate 22,241 of MU279789.1, read as the reverse complement.
ATCACTCACTCAATCACTCACTAAATCTCACGAAGAAACAAACCAAACCAAAACAAGACAAAGCAAGGGGATGGCAGCAGGAAGGTAACTAGTATCTATCATTATCCACAAGGGAGCTGGGAGCTGGGCTGTCTGCTAAAAAAAGAGGCATAACCCGAAAGAAAAAAAGCCCCTTCCGTTCTCATCATTCCCGCCCCCTCAACCCCCCCTCAACCCCCTTTTTTTCGGTTTATCATGCTTTGAACGGAGCTGAGAGCAGAGGTCGGGTAATCGTCGACGGAACCCAGCCCGAATGTCATCACTTCGTAAATATGTACTTTGCAATATTGCCGACTTTTCTCTTTTTTTTCTCTTTGCTTTCGGCCTCTCAAAGGAACCGTGCCAAGCAGGGTCGAATTTGTAATTATGTACTCCAATCTCACGAACTACCAGTTAAAACCTTCTCCCCCCCCCCTTTTCCCAGTATTGTGGTATGAATTGGGATGAGCCCAATTGGGGGTTGGACAACCTGAAAACCACTTTACTAACGCGCGCTATTCAATACTCTACGAGCTCAGCAAATACTCGATAGCACCCTGCACACTACCACCGCTTCGTCGCAAGGCTGCTACATTCCGCTCGAAGTCGTAGAATCCCATGTCGTTGAGTTGACGGAGCTGTTCAGCGTATCGCTCCTCGGGCGGTCGGTTGTCCGTCGGGAGTGGCGATGCTCCTGACCCTTCCATGCCTATGAGCTGCATCAATCGCTGCTGAGCCTCCGGGGTCATGGGTGGCAGTCCGAAGGGGTTAGCCGCGTTCTGGTTTCCACCAAGGTTGCCGAAAAGGTTAGCAAACGGGTTAGGCGGTGTGCTCTGGGCGCCTTGGGGGTTCCCTCCCTGGCCCTGACCAGTACCGGCATTATTGGTATTCGTGGTGCTGGCTGTCTGCGCGGTAGTGTTTCCCGGAGTCGAACCAGTAGTCGCTGCAGTCTGGCCGGCGCCAGCGCCAGCACCTGCGGAGGGGACTCCGAAGGGAGTGAAGAGGCCACCAAGCGAGCCCAGCTGTCCACCAAACGCACCCATGCCCAAACTAGCCGGGTCCCAAGGGTTGGCCGGCGCAGTTCCAGAGTTGTTGTTTGTAGCGTTGTTGTTTCCAGCACCGGGAGTCGTGTCCGTGACGCCAGGCATGGGGAAAGAGCCCTGCCCGCTGTTGTCCCTCATCATGCGTTGTAATCTGGCAGCGCTCCTAAGCGCATCGGGATTTGTCATCATCTGACGGAAGAGCGGGGATCGCACCATGTCGCGGGCACTGGGGTTGTTCCGTAGCATAGGGTTGCTCTGGATTATCATGTCAAGGAACTGGTCGTTGTTCATGAGCTCGTTCATCTGTTGGGCGACTTGGGGATTGTTGAGCATGTTGGCCAACTGTTCGTCGTCCATCATCGATCCTACCATCTGTAAACGGGCAACTAAGTTAGCTGTGGGATTGATACCAGATTACAGCAATCCACTTACGCCACCATCGGGGCCGAAAAGATCGGCGGAAGGGAGATTCGTTAGGCCCGCATATCGTGCGCCAGTCAAGTCAGCCAGGGGGTTGTTTGCCGTTCCAGCGGCCATGTTGGTTGGCACTTGAGGTGTCGCCTGGCTTGAGGCGGAGGCAGCGGCCGGGGCCGGGTTGCTAGCGGCGCTCTTGACCAAATGAACAGTGTTGCCAGTCTTGATCTTGTAGGTGCTTAGAGGCTCTTCGTTCTTCATGACGCGACCCGAGTAGATAAGGCGCTGACGCTCGGGCGGGATATTCTCGAAATCGGAGCCAGCCAGCTTGGCCTTGAGATCAGCAACCGAGGCGGATTCGGGCATAGTCAGCGTATGCTGCCTGTCACCCGAGGTCTTGACCTTGAATGTGACCTGAGGGTCGGCAGACCCCTCGGTGGAATCGGCCATGTTGGGAGCTGTCGCGGCTGTGCTGTGATGATAGTTGGATAGGCTATTCGCAAACTGCCGTCGATTACTGATAGGGGTAGCGGGAACACCACAGTCACATGTGGAGAGGATGCGACACTGGGCAGAGAGGAGATAAGAAACCTGGAGTATAAAAATAAAAAGAGAAGGGGAAAAGCAGGGCTATGATCCAGAGGTTTGATGATGGAGTTGGTGGGGCAAGATTGCGGCGGTTGCGGGCAGGAGGTGACTCCAGTACAGAACGGGCACGAAGGACTTGTACCTACGACGGTACCAACGGCGGCACCAGAGTGTGGCGCGGGTGGCCAGAGGGGCGACGGCACGGCGCAACGCCGGTACTGCGGTCTCCCGAGAGAAGTACATAGACGTCACATACTGGTTGTACTTATATTTAAAGTACCCTTGAAGTACCGATACATCCATTACGCATCGCACGGTGCCCGCGCCCGATAACGACATAAGTACCGGATAAGTACCGAACCAGTGACCGGCTCCTCCAGTACCCAGATTCAGGGCATCTTGAAGCGCCCGAGTTATACACCGGGCCTCCGGGTCTTCTCTTGGCATCTATTCCTTTCTGCTATGAACGTGTCGTGTCGTTAATCTTATACCTGCTATCTCGCGCTCCATGGACTATCTGATCCTACAGACTACAAGCCAACGACCTACCACATTATCTACACCCAGTAGGCTCCAGCAGTTTTTTGTTTCGGCGGGCAGCTTCTATCCAGATCTCCCGGTCGGTCTTTCATCCAAGGCGCGCCCAAGTTCTATTATTCACCCCAAGTTCCATCGCCTACCTAAATTCGCTCTCCCATGGTATTTAAGGTATGACGTACATCTCTAGCAAGGGGCTCTCCTTGTCCACGCAGCTCTTTAAGCACATGCAGGTCAGGGCTTCCGCAACTGTTAGGTAATTCTTAATCGAATTACATACGCTGGATCTCTTGGCCCGTTGAGCTGCCCGCCGCTATTTACCCCACAATGCTTGGCTCTATGTATTCCGGCTTGAAATCTCGATATTCAAATTGGGAATAGCTCTCATTGTGTCATCAGGGTCACTCCTAGTATGCTCTGTTACAGTATGTAGGAACATATAGGTATGTGAATGACCCTTCCCTGCCACTACCGGTATGGTCGCTACCCCCGCCATGCCCTGTGAATGGCCTCACGAATCCCGGGCCCAACGGCCGGAGTTAACTCCGATGTGTCGAGGCGCACGCTAAGCTCAACACCACGTGTGCTTTAAACCATGACGATGAGGATAATCACGAACGTGAGGTGAACGGAGAAGAGCATGCTGCATATTTGCAATTCCAATTCAAAAAGACATCAACTCCGCCAAAGAGCCCGGCAGCGGAGCCATGTGGGCTTACAATAGTATGAAGATGCATTGTACACCATCATATCCGGACATCTGATAGTAAAACCACCCCGTCCGGCCCGATGGTCTCGAGGATGGACTCCCTTGCCGGGATTGTGGCTAGTTATTGTCTATCCAGTGGCGTTGCTGTGGCTGGAATAGAGTCACGTACTTACACAGCATCTTTATTGCTCTCTGCAGGAAAAGAAAATCCAAGAAATGCAACCCGTTTCCACCCTCGATTCCACTGATATATTACAGTCGTTTTGTTTTCGTCCTGGGCCGAGTCTTGTCCGTCTATCAGCCCTCAATTCTTCTCTACCAAGACCAAAAATGCTTAGCACAATTCCCAACCTGACTAAGCCGGCAATGAGACGTCGCGCATCATGCCGAGGTTAGACTCGCTAGTGTCCATCCCAGTCCAGCTTCTTTTCAACGAAACTTGCCATGTAGACAGGCATCCGTTCAAACAAAAAGGGTGTACTATTCAGTCCCACGCAAGATCTTCGTCCAAACCGCCGTGCCTGAATTCCATTTCCTCAATCGCGTGAAATCATGAGGGGTATCCAGGTGACCCAGTACGTCAAGGTAAGCAAGAAGCAGCCACTCGCGACAAGCCCCCCAAGCTTCCACAAACAGCGTGCTCACCGCGTGGCCGTAACCGCAATAGGGGCCCAACGAGCTCAAAGTGACCGAGCTCCCCGACCCCAAGCCGTCGCCCGACCAGTATCTCATCGAGGTCCACGCAGCAGCGGCCAATTTCTTCGACACCTTGCAGATCCAGGGCAAATACCAAAACCAACCGCGTACGCCCCGGCTCCGACCGTCTTCGGCGTGGTCAAACCGTACGTTCCGCTACTAACCGCGCCTCGTAGCCTTCCCCTGGGTATCCGGTGCCGAGTTCTCCGGCATCGTCCTCGCGGCGCCCGCAAACGCCAAGTCCCCCAAGTTCCCCGTCGGGAGCCGCGTATTCGGCGCGAGCCAAGGCGCTTACGCGACAAAGGTATGCGCCACCGAGGAGCAAATCCTGGCGGTCCCGAAAGGCTGGTCCTTCACGGATGCCGCGGGCCTCTTCGTCACGGCCCCGACGAGCTATGGCGCCCTGGTCCTGCGAGCCGGCATTAAACCCGGCGACTGGGTCCTCATCCACGCGGCGGCGGGCGGCGTCGGGCTCGCCGCTATACAGATAGCGAAGGCGTTCGGCGCAACGGTCGTCGCCACGGCGGGGACGGCGCGCAAGCTCGAGGTGGCGCGGGCGTTCGGCGCCGACCACACCGTGGACTACCGGGATGCGTCGTGGCCGGACCAGGTGCGCAAGCTCACGCCCAAGGGCCGCGGCGTCGACATCGTGTACGACCCCGTGGGGCTGGTGGACAAGAGCACCAAGTGCGTTGCCTGGAACGGGCGCATTCTGGTGGTAGGGTTCGCCGGCGGCGCCATCGAGAAGGTGGCTATGAACAAGGTCCTGCTCAAGAACATTTCGATCGTTGGCATACACTGGGGCGCGTATGCTAAGTTCGAGCGGGAGAGCATCCCGGTTGTCTGGGAGGGGATCTGGAGGCTTGTCGAACAGGGGAAGTTCAGGGGCACTGTGTTTTCTGACCGGGAGTTTGTTGGGCTCGAGGCTATTCCCGCCGCGCTGATTGCGCTTGGTGGCAGGGAAACTTGGGGGAAGGTTGTGGTTAAGATTCCTCAGTCGGGAGGAAGCAGGTTGTGATTCCGGGGTATATTTTACCTAGGTAGGTATACGGACCGGAAATCATGAACGACGTTTGCATGACCGGTTGATATAATTTGGACTCTGCGGTGACAAAACAGGACGTGCGTGAGATATACTTCATTGATTTTGAGTAACGTAAAGATCATGTATATATTATGGAGATGATTATATACCTAATATATGGCCATGAAAGGAATCCAATAAAACGTGATAACATCATGAAACGTGACGACTTCTCGCATAAGTAACCAATAAGTGAGCGAGTGCTTCAAGACGGCTTACAATACTCACCTCACGCAACCGTCTCATTCAACAGCGCATGGCTTTCATGTCCCGAATGTCTGATCTGGATCTGCATACTCTCAAGCACCCGCCTCTTCACCTCTCCAGCCGCCTTCACAATGTCGCCGCCAGGGAACGCACCATGCACGCTGCTGAACTCAAACCTCTTCAAGACCGACCACATATGCCCCAGCGCATCGGGCGATAGCGGGATCATATTAGGATAACTCCACATAAACGCAAAACTACTCAGGCCCCGCGGCCGCTCGCGCGCCACGCCAAGGGCATCGGCATCCCAGCTCCCCAGTCCCGACGGCGTGGGGAAGATCGTATCCGCAATCAGCAGCCTGTCATCAGACAGCAAGACCAGCGATCCGGGGAAATGGCCCCCCAGCTTCAGGACCTTAACGCCAAGGACGTCCGTCTCCGTCTCCGTCAGGAAGACCTGGCGTTCCGCGTCATGCTGCGCCAACCACTGCCTGTCCTCATCGGCGAGGTACACAGGGCAGTCGAACGCGCGCGCCCACTCCAGGTGGGTGGAGTAGTAATGCGGGTGGGAGATGACGATGGCCCTCAGCCCGCCCAGCGCGCGGATCCGCTCGACGGTCTCCCGGTCCAGCAGGGTGATGCAGTCCCAAAGCACGTTCCCCCGCGGCGAGCGCACCAGGATCGCGCGCTGCCCTATGCCGAACTTGGGCTCGGTGCTGATGGCGATGAGACCGCCCGGGATGTCCGTGAACGCGTTTCTATACCCGGACGCGCGCAGCTCGTTCAGCGCCACGAAGGACTGCCCGCTCGGCGGCACGTATTGTCGCGGGTCGTCGCAGATGAAGCAGGTTGTCACGCTGTGCCTGTCCTCGGTGGGGAATTGCGTGCCGCATGTTTTGCAGACTAGCCAGGTGCCGGTCTCTCTGGGGTCGTAGTCTGGGCCGTTTTGGGATGCCATTACCTACGCAGGCGATTGCTTGAATCGGGTTTGGTGCGAGAGACGTCTAGTTTAGCTCTCTGGTACCGGTCGCAGTTGGTTGGACGTCCCTCTCTTGGGTGGGTTGGGCCAACAAGGTGGATGATACCTGGGCAAGATTAGGTACTTGGGGAACATGGTCATGGAGAATATGGCACGGGTTGGACCGAGTTACCTAATCACCGCAGTGGCAGTCCTTTGGCGGACATAAACTGACGCAATAATTACTTGACATATCAGGATTCGCTGGCAGACCGGCTGGAAGGGTCTATCTAGATAGCCGATGGTCGGATCGGCAACGATAGGAGCACTCTGTGTTCTGCGGCATGCCTCGGTTCAACATGCCTATTCCGGCACGGCAGTCCAGTATGTAGATAAAGTGCTGCGTCTCCGGTATCGTCGCGATAACGCTGGAGATAATTACCCGTGCCGGCCCACTGTGCCCGCAGTCAACGTGGGGTTGCCCCACCTCCGCAAGTAACCGTGATACCGATACCGAACCCTCTACAGTACCTGTATCGGCATTATCGGTGAGCTTCCTTATCTCGCTTACCGCTGCTACTTATATACACGCTGGCCGGGCCATGCAGCTCGGCGTGGCACTTCCCTTACCTTACTCATGAATCTGGGCATGTGCCGGGGTTCTCTCTTTCTCTCTCTCTCTCTTCTTTATCCTCTCCATCCTATCTAGGTGCCATAGTCTACGTCTTGTCAACTTCATGGTCTGCCCTCCTTAACTCCAGTCATCTCAGCTCACCCCGCTCTATCTACACGGCAACATGGTGTTCTTCCTCGATTATCTCCAGCACAAACGTGACTGGTAAGCTTCAGTGCCGTCCTTCTTTCAATCCTTGCTATCTAGCCAATCCCGTGCCCCTTCACCAGCTTACACCCTCTTATGAATTGGCAGCCAATTTAAGCAGAACGTACGCGCGGAGCGAATCAATTCCCTAGCCCGTTATCGCGGGCCCTTCACACCCTTGGACCGGAAAATCGTGGACGCACCGATTGGAAAGCTCGTCAAGGATGTCCAGCAGGGCGATCTGGAGCCGGAAACCCTTCTTGATACATATGCCAAGGTGGCGCTGAAGGCACATGAGAAAACCAACTGTGTTACCGAGGTTATGATCGACGAGGCCAAGGGTTGGATTGACGATGGCTCCATAAATTTCAAGGGACCTTTAGCCGGTATTCCCGTGAGCTTGAAAGATACAATCAACGTCGGCGGTTTCGACTCGACGGTGGGATATAGTAGTTTCGTTGGCAAGACACATGCTGAGGACGGCCCCACGGCTCGGCTTCTCAAGGATGCCGGAGCTGTCCCTTACGTTAAGACGAACCTCCCCATCACACTGCTCAGTTTCGAATCTACCAACGATGTTTGGGGCCGGTGTACCAACCCTTACAATAAAAAGTATACACCTGGTGGCTCAACCGGTGGTGAGGCGGCGCTCCTAGCGCTAGGCGGGAGGATAGGAATCGGTAGTGATGTAGCCGGTAGCGTTCGAGTGCCGGCCCACTTCTCCGGTATCTACTCGCTAAGATGCTCAACGGGACGGTGGCCGAAGGCCGGTTTCGCCACGAGCATGCCGGGCCAGGAAGGTGTGCCGAGTGTCTACAGCCCAATGGCACGCACCCTGAATGATTTGACGTATTTCACACGGGCTATCGTCGGCATGGAGCCATGGAAGTACGACTACTCGGCTCATCCCCTTAAATGGCGGTCCGATATAGAGAAAGAATACGCGACGAAACGCAAATTTCGCGTTGGCATCCTTCGAACGGACGGCGTTGTAGACCCGAGTCCGGCTTGCCGACGGGCTCTCGAGGAGACGGAAGAGGCCTTAAGGGCTGCCGGTCATGAAATCGTGGAGATCGATCCGCCTTCCCCTTACGAAGCACTATACCTGGGTGCGCACCTGCTGAACGCCGACGGTTGCCAGATGTTTAAATCCTTCATGAGATTTGGCGAGTGGAATGACCCAGGAGCTGACCAGATGGACTGGCTTATGAGGCTTTCACGCCCCCTCAAGTACATATACTACCTCTGGGTGAAGTATATTCGGAGGGATGACATCTGGGCTGGGCTTGTGAAGGGCTGGCACCAAAAGACTGCCTTTGAAAATTGGCAGCTTGTTGCCAAGCGCGAGGCCTACCGAGGTAAATGGTTTGAATGGTGGAATAAAGCCGACATCGACTTCATCTTGTCACCCACGAATGCCACCCCCGCTGTTCCGCATGACGGTATGAAAGACGCAGTCAGCAGCTGCGGATACACATTCCTTTTCAACGTGGTATGTCCCCTGTATAAATATATCCCCCAGATCCCACATTACTAACCGATCCAGCTTGACTACACAACGGGCTGCATCCCCATTACACATGTCGACAAGGACGTCGATAACCTGCCACCCGGGTTTAACATCCGAAAACTGAACGGCGTTGCGCAGGGAGCGTACAAGCTATACGATGCGAAGGAGATGCACGGCCTTCCGGTGGGCATCCAGGTCGTGGGCCGCAGGCTCGAAGAGGAGAAGGTGCTGGCGATCATGAAGAGGGTAGAGGACGCACTAGGGGACGAGGACAGATTCCAGCAGCTACCGCTTGACTAAACAATCACGTCTGATTTCTTGAACCATCCCGGTGTTCTTGCTCGGAAGACCGGATGCCGGTCTTGCTTACAGTACGCCGTAGACTAATGATTAAATGCACATATTTCGAACTGCTGCCTATTACCTCTATGGCTTTTCCCAGTCGTATATCTGAGAACAGTACCGGGGCTCCTCGTGGAGTAAGACACCGGCTTCTATCGTCGCGTAAACACCGCAACAAGGCCAAATGACTCGGTAAAATGGCTGCCGTGTATTCCGTGCTGGCCGGCACAGGCGGACGCCGTTATGATATCGCCGATCGATCGGGGATTTTATCCCGGTTCTCGCCCGGAGGATATCGCGGCCACCGAGGAAGGCGAATTTTGTTGTTTACTTAGGGGGAAGGTGGGAGTTGTTCGGGGGTTGTGTTGGGTTGGGTGAAGTTGAATGAATGCTCTGTATAGCTAGGCAGATATGGAGTAATTGGATGAAAAAGTACGGCGTCTGTTGCGCGGAGCTTCGTTTTCGTCGTGTCGGTGGTTGGACTCGAGGTTTTCTGCTGTTTTCTCGCAGTCTTTTTTTTTTTTTTAAAAAAAAAAAAGAAAAAATCCGTTTCTGCTCTATAGGGAATTCATGATATTCGTGCGATTTCGCTTGCTCGCATAAATCGGATCGCACTGCGATGTTGTCGGGCGTTGGGATTCGGCGTTATTGGTTTCGCGGCCGAGATGATGTGAATAATGCGATTTTTCATCGGGCAAACTTTTTCTCCTTTCGGGCTGTCCTTTCTTTTTTCTTTCTTTTTTGTGAGAAGTCCCTGATGGTCCTGTATCTAGACTGTAGAACGTTTGCGGATTTGACTTACGACCGGGCATCTATCGTTTTCCTCGGAGTCTGCCGACACCTTATCTGCCTTCGTCTTCATATTTGACTTATTTACCTATTCGCTTCTAGACATGGCCGGCGTTTAACTAGGCGTAGCTATTACACTACGATTTGGACTAATAATCCTAGTCAGGGTTCGTCTCTGAGCAATATGTACATAGTACGGGTAATCTAATAATAGTCGTGAGTGTTCTGCCATACGCCAGGTCCTACATTCGCTGCTGATATACACGGGGGACATGATATGTCGACAGTGTCGTTCGAGAGCCCATCATCGTCTTTCAACTCCCACGAGCCCGGGAGACACATGGATTTCCGTATCCAGGCAAACATTCGACAGATGCCCCTGGCTAAGCCATACATTAGCGCAGCCTAGCGACGACTAGCAAACGGGATGGGGGCTCCATCTAGTGTAGAATCCAGCGTGGTGCGGCGTGCCTGGCGATATAGCGCCTAGGCAGATTCGCCGATATAGTACTGAAGGAGGTGACATTTACGCTGGGTTACATCGACGACTGATACCGGCAGGTAGGTAACGAAACGCTTCGTATTCACGGAGGGTATCTATTTGCCCCATATCCCTCTATAAATCTGGCAATCTGCAACGGCTAGTGTGGAAGAGTTTTTTCGGCTGCCAAGCCTCGTAAGAGTGGTTTTTTTTTCTCCCTGTATGTGTGTCCGGTTCTGTCAACTGCCTGATTCTATGCTCTGCTTTGCTGATCGGGGCTTTTGTGATTACTGATCGGTTACCTGGTCGTCTCGGATAGTGTACGTTCTAGGGAATGGTAGGTAAACTGGGTACTCTATCTAGATCGGACTAGATACATACTCAGTAGGTGCCATGGTATACGAGAAAGTCGCCGGGGGTGTACTTAGGGCTGAGGCCTCAGGATGGCTTCAGCAAGGGTTCATGAGCTCGACACATGTACCTTCATTGCGGTACAAGACGATGAAAGAAGCAGTGGTAGGCTTGAGACTACACCACTTGGCTACATGCCCTATCCACAAGCCAGCGCGTAGGCCGTGTTGATCGTTTCAAGAATCAAACGTCGTAAACGGTAGTGGGACGCCCAGTTTGCATGGTCTGCGGATCTCTATTACCTACAGCTACCTAGCGCAGCAACGCCGGTAGGTCGATAGCCTGTCTCTTGGCAGGCCATGGATGATCAGGGTCGTCGATACGAGAAAGAAGGTGGTCTCGCAGCGAGCTTGTCTCCGCTTTCATGCGATGCTACCGATGCATCCCGGCCCGGGAGGAGGCTCTATAAAAGGACGCCGGCTGTCTTCAGCCTGGTAACAACTAGATACTCCCGTCATCATCAACCTACGGTACTCGACATAGTTGAGGCAGAGGTCCACCATGAGGTTATTCAGAGGGACGTCGCTTTTCCTCGCGGCCGTGGTATGCTCACCACTCGCATCCGGCCTAACCAACGACCATGTAATCCACGAGAAGAGAGACGTCACCCCGGCGCACTGGGTAAAAGTCGCAGGAGTCAGCGGCAGCGCACCCCTAAATCTCCGCTTTGCCCTGAAGCAGAGCAATCTCGAGCGCGCTGAGGAGTACATGCGGGACGTGTCGCACCCCGAATCGAAGAACTTCGGTCAGTTCTGGACGCCCGAGCAGGTTATCTCCACGTTCGCGCCGTCGGAGCAGGCGGTGTCCGACACTGTGGATTGGTTGATCCAGATGGGCGTGTCGTCGGCGCGGATCACGCCGAGCGCGGGCCGGAACTGGATCAAGGTGAACAGCACCGTCGCCGAGGCCGAGAAGTTGCTGCACGCAACGTACGGCACGTACCGGGATGACGAGGGCGCGGTCCTGGTTGCCTGTGAATCGTATTCGCTTCCGGCGAATATCCAGCCGCACATCGACTTCGTGTCGCCGACGATTCAGTTCGATGCGAGACTGGGGACGGCCACTGGACGGGTCGCAAGGAAGGATAGTCTAAGCCCTAAGACTAAGGCCGTCAAAGTGAATCAAGTGTCGGACGGGCTGGATACTTGCAATCAAGTGATCACTCCGGCCTGCCTTCGGGCCATGTAAGTTCCGAATCACCCCTTCTCGGCCGAGCCAAGGATTCGGCTCCGGGGCGGTCATGAGATCCTATACTAGGGTCTTCGCAACTGACTTCTCCCCAGTTACGGAATCCCGGAGACCGGTGAGGCGGTGGAAGGAAACAGCTACGGCATCATGGAATTAGCCCCGCAGAGCTACAACCAGGAGGACCTGAACGGTTTCTTCAGCGTGTACGCGACGAACGTGCCGAACGACACGGCTCCCATCGTCGATGCGATCGACGGCGGCTACCACGTCAACGACACAGGCTCGGGGGCCAGAGGCGAGTCGAACCTCGACCTGTGCTACGCCATGGCGCTCGTCCACCCGCAAGACGTGACGCTCTACCAGGTCGGGGACAGCATAGCGTTCCAGCCGGCCACGTACAACAACTTCCTCGACGCCATCGACGGGAGCTACTGCAGCTTCGAGGGCGGAGACGACCCCGTCTGGGACGCGATCTACCCCCACAACTTCACGACGCCCGGCGCCTACATGGGCGAGCCGATGTGCGGCACGTACAATGCCACCAACGTGATCTCCGTGTCGTACGGCGCCAGCGAATCCAGATGGCCGGAGAGCTACACCGCTCGGCAGTGCACGGAGTACATGAAGCTCGGGTTGATGGGCGTCTCGATCCTGTTCGCCTCCGGCGACAGCGGCGTGTCCGGAGTTAACGGTCAGTGCCTGGGACCCGGCGGTGTCCCGACACCCAGTGGCTCCGACTACGGGAGATTCGATGCCGGTGAGAACCCACTCCCTTTTATCCCCCCTAATATCAACCCCCCTGAATCGTGCTTATGCTTTTCTTTTTTCCTTATCCCCGTTCTACCCCCGTTCTACACCCCCTGGCGCCCTCATCGGACATTCGTTCGGTTAGCGATACAACCCAAAAGCTGACATACGCCGCAACGTAGTATTCCCCGCGTCCTGCCCCTGGGTCACAGCCGTGGGCGGCTCCAACATCCCCCCGAACGGCACCGTGACCGACCGGCAAGTAGTCGCGTACGACTTCACGCCCGGCGGCGGCTTCAGCGACCGCTTCGCGATCCCGGACTACCAGGCCGCGCCGATCGCGTCGTACTACGCCCTGCACAACCCGGGCTACAACTCGTCCATCTACAACAACAGCCAGGCCGTGCGCGGCTTCCCCGACGTCTCCGTCGCCTCGGAGAACTTCATCACCGGCCTCGACGGCGGCTTCATGGCCTTCACCGGCACCTCCGCCGCGGCGCCTACCTTCGGGGCCATGATCACGCTGATTAACGGCGAGCGCATCAAGGCCGGGAAGGGCCCCGTCGGTTTCCTGAACTCGATTATGTATGCGAACCCCGACATGTTCGACGATATCGTCGAGGGCAACGTCGGCGGTTGTGGCCAGACTGGGTTCAAGGCTGTCGCGGGCTGGGATCCGGCTAGCGGATTGGGGGCGCCGAACTTTGCTCGCATGAGGGATGTGCTGATGAGCTTGCCTTGATGATTTATTGGATAGGCGGGACTGTGTGTTTGCTCTTCGGCTTCTACTTGGTGGCTGGCGTCGTGGCGGGGTCTGGATGTACCATCCGTCTTATCTGGTGTTATTTTTTGTATACCTACTGTATAAGATATGAATGCCTGAGCACTCTTTTTAAATTTCAAGATGTCATGGATCAGCAGACGTTCTTCGTCGAAGTTAGTTGGGAATCTAGGGTCCTGTGATGTGCACAATTCCCCGGTTTACTATGGATCTAGGCGGTATCTACTGGCGGAGGTCAGAGCCATTGGAATTGTTTGAGGTCGGAAACAGTGTAGGTACCCTGGGCAAGCAGATAGAAGCCAGATAATCCGTAGTATTGTGCTCAGGCGGTGATTTTACCCAGTCTGTCCTATCTATGGGGTAGATGTCTTTTATAGACACGCTCACAGTGCGCTATAGTACTAATAGTACTGGAAGGGGATGGAGATCTTATCTAGATCTATTCCGTACAGCTGTCTTAGATTCTCCCTACCTAGGTAGGTACGAAGTACATTTCGCCACATCTGCGCTGTTATTTCCCTGTGCTTGTTTTCACACAAGCTGACTCGGCTCATCCCGCTCGCCGGGGCTGCTGGTTCGGGATGTGATCCGATCGATAGCTTCGGGACTACGGGATCCATAGCTGCTTTTGCTACCCTTGTGCCTGTCATGCCCGTGTAATTCCCCCGGGCCGGGTAAAATTCTCCATCCACAATCTCCTCGGCGCGAATGAGAAGAAGGCCTCCACGAATTATCGAGAGAGCGAGCTTGCCGGCCGTCCTGAAAAAATCGACTAACCGCTTCCAAGTTTTCACGCACCTGGAGGCGTGCCGGGCGTTCGCTTTTGGGATGGCAGACAGCGGGGAGCCAGGGCAGGGGTCCTATACAGTCAAGCCATTCTACAGACTTTACCAACTAATTAGCATGGCTGCTATCCATCCCGCCCTCTTACCGACTCCGCCCGCCTGACCTATAAAACCGCCACAATAAGGGATCGTCCGATGGGCCAGGCCTCACCAACAGTCGAGGCGCTGCTAGCTATAGGTCAATCGGTATGGAACACGTCGGCTTACCAATACCTCAGCTGGCTAGCTGAGCTGCTAGCCATCACCTATGATCCGCATCCAACCAGATAACGGCTGTGTCAATCCTTGCCCTCGACAGCCCCGTCGTCTCAATCCGAAGTCTCGTCCCATATGAGAAACATCATGCGGATTGATCACTGCGACCTGCTGGGGTGTGTCGATGGAACGGACCCATATAGGCCCAGATATAAAAGAACGGGTCGGCTCCTCTCTCTCTCTCTAGTCGGGAGTTGGCCCAAGAGATTAGATAGAATCGGTGACCTCGAGGCCCATTTTCACACCGCTTCGACCTCCGCGACCTTGAGCTGTGATCGCCTTTCGTCTCCATTGACGCTTCCCGGCTCCGGAGCGCGATTGCCATTACAAACATGTCTAGAGCGGCAGACATCGAGAAACTGCGCAAGATAGTGTCTCTGGTCACGCAGGCTTCGGAAGCAGTCATAGCCGAGTGGGAGAACGGCACCGCGACCGAGGAGACGTCCGAGGGCGTCCAGCTGCCGAGCCACGCCGTGTTCAACGCGCAGCGCACGCTCTCCGCGGCCGCGGGCAGCGTCGAGGAACTGGTCAGTGACCCATCGACACGCCTAGTGACGTTCTCCACGCAGTTCTTCGAGAGCAGGGCACTGCACATCGTCGCTGAGCATCGCATACCAGACATCCTCGACCGCCACGGACATGGCGGCGCACATGTGAGCGTCGTTGCGAAGGAGGTCGGCATCGAGGAGAAAAAGCTCTGTGCGTTTGATTTCTCTCCGTGTTTATTTCTGTTTTGTTTCTGGGTGTTACTCGGAACAGATGGTTCGAACGCATCGTGGCGTGCGATACGATTAAGCAAGTGAAAGAAAAAACTAACCGCTCATGACAGCCCGGGTCCTCCGCTGTTTAACCTCACAGCACATCCTACGCGAGACAGCACCCGACACGTTCGCAAACAACAGAATCTCGCAAGCCCTAGTGAACAACGAGGACCTGAGGGCCTATATCATGTTATTGTAAGTAGGCTCCGGTTGTATCCATAACCATAACATCAAGATATAATTAATTACTCACGAGGCGCGGGCACAGCGCAATGGACGCCTACACAGCGTCTGATTACTTCCCCGCGGCGCTCACGGACCCGAAGTTCGGCGCAAGCTACAAGGTCGAAGAGACGGCCTTCAACCTGGCTCTGGGCACGGATCTGCCCCGATGGAGCTGGTTGGAAACCCTGGTCCCAGCCTCGGAGGTGGATCGACTCAGCCGCCGAGGTGACCCAAGGACTGACAGACCCGACACGCATGTCAAAGTAGCGAATGGTCACGCTGGCGCCAAGACGGAAGTACTAGTCCAACGCCCAGAGCTGGAGATCTCCGCTAGATCCATGACGGGTTGTGGAAAGGTCTTCGGATCGGCGCACATTGTCGACTTTCCCTGGGCCACGCTTGGCAAAGCCACCTTTGTGGACGTCGGAGGCGGTATCGGTCAGTATGCGGGTATTCTGAAATCGCCGGCGGCGTGGGCTGACAGGTATGATCAGGAGGCGTCCCGATGCTGCTCTTGCCCAAGTACCCGGATCTGAACTTCGTGGTGCAAGACAGCGCGGCCAACGTTGAGCTGGGAGAGCGCATCTGGGCCGAGAAATACCCCGATGCGTTGGACAGCGGGAGATTAAAACTGATGGAGCATGACTTCTTCCGAGAAAACCCTATTCGAGACGCTGAGATCTACTGGCTACGATACATCACGTAAAGAACTGCCCTGTTTCTTTTTCCCTATGTCTGAAGGGATCAAGCCATGCTAATACGCTCTCAGACACGACTGGTCAGACGAAGCCTGCATTACAATCCTAACACAGATCCAGAAGGCCATGGGACCCAAGTCCAGACTCCTCATAGCGGATCAGGTGATGAACACGACATTGGGATGCAATGAGCTCAGGCCTGCGCCGGAACCCCTACTGCCCAACTACGGAAATTACGTGAGATACAGCCACCAGAGCGATCTCGCCATGATGACCATACTCAACGGTATCGAGCGAACGCCAGAGCAGCTGAAGCGTATACTGGGAGAATCAGGCCTGCGGATACATAAAATATGGGAGTGCCGGACCCAGGTTCCTATTGTTGAGGCTGTCAAGGTTTAAGCGGAAATTAGCATTCATATATTCCTATCAAGCTAACACTGGACTCTTAATGTGGAGGGTGTGATTGTGAGATGTGATCATGTGCTGACATAGCAACGCATGAGTCTACGTGATAGCACTCCTAGAGGACTTTTCGTAGGAAATCGCCGCAGCCGTGACGAATCATGATGAAAGAAGCAAGGGCACCTCGTTAGTAGTTCAAACCTGAATAAAAAGATGAGTCCTAGCCGAGGCTAAAGACCGTATCGCAACATCTCGTGTTCGAGCCTCTTTCTCTGGTCATCATCCAGGCTTCCGAGGAAATTTTGCAAATGCTCCGTCCCCTTCTCGCCGGTCTCGATCTCTTCGGGTATGGGACCAAACTCGTCAACGAGCTTCTGCTTCGCTTCCGTCATGTTGAAATGCTCGAAGAAGGCGCTGACGGCGCGGTAGGCGCTTTCCAGCGAGCCCACGATCCAGCCATGATTCGCGCTCATGGCCTCGCCGGCGAAGTGCAGAAGGCCGCGGCCGGACGGGCGCACGAGGTAGGGGTAGAGGGTGCGGAAGTCGGCGGGGCCGAAGTTTGCGTAGGCGCCCATGGTGTTCGGGTCCTGGTACCAGTTCCACGCGTGGTGCGTCATGTACAGGGGCGCGATGAGGTCGTAGCTGATGTCGTGCATGCGGGCGAGCCCGCGCAGTAGGACTTCTTTCAGTTCGTCCTCGCCTTTGGGTGAGTCCGGGTGCACGAGCGAGCCGAGGCGCAGCGCGTCTTGCTGCCAGCAGTAGCTGCAGAGAAGCACCGCTGGTGCGTTGGGGTCGTCGTCGAGGTTGTATGACGGGTACACGCACGTGCGGATCAGCTCGTCCGTCGACCCTAGGCCCGCGCGGATGATGCCGCAGTCCGTGATCCACCACGGTCGCGAGAACTTGATGGCTACCTTGGTTGCCGCCCCGTACGTCAGCGCGCGGATCGCGCATTTCTGTCCCCAGTTGAGTTCCGCCTCCGTGAGGTCCATTTTCTGCAGACAGCCGAGGGTTGTTGTGCAGAACACGGTGTCGTAAGTACGGCTGGAACTTTCGCCCTTGACATCAATGACGAGCCTGTCGCCCCTCCCTGCTGGATCACCACGAGCCTCGATACGAGTTACCTTCTTCTTTGTCTGGGGCTTAGTCCGAAGCAGCTCCAGCGTGTTTTTAATCAACACTTTCATCCCGCCTTTAACGCATACCCAATCATCAGCAGCGAAATCGATTGCTCCAAAGACCTTCTCGCTGAAGGAACCATTGAAGGACGTGGTGGAGCTAAGCGTTATGTTAATGCATGGCAATGGAAAAGGGTGTGTTGTTACATACCCAGAGAAGGTCTCAAGGTATTCAATGCCTCGATAGTCATTGTACTGGCTGTGTTTGGTGAGCGATTCAGCTTCTCCCTATGAAGCCGGGAAACCTACGTCTTCTGGCTCAGGTACTCCCTGACACTGTATTGGTCCACCGTCATGAGCTTCTTGAATCCCTCAGTGGGGTTGTCATTCAGAGCATCAACGTATTCCTTGAGAACTTCCGCCATGATCTCCCCGGGGTTTCGTTTTGCATAGCTAGATTGCAATAGGGTTAGCTAGCTCACACAAGCTATAGACTACGATATGTAAGTGAGGAACAACGGGGAGCTTTACGTATCAGTCACTCCATCAACACGGAATGGATTGGTGGTCCAGTCCGGAGTAACGTTAGACTTGAGGATTCGCGTGTTGTGGAAGAGCATAGGGCAATTCACGGTATCCTTGCTGAGATAGTAGGGGATCGTTTCGGTGTTAGTCCTGTTAAAGAGATCAAATGTCCTTGAAGGCATCAGTCAGCTACGCGGCCCTTGGCTAGTCTAGAGACTCTCATAGCTCACCTTCTCATGACTTCAATACGTGGGAACCTCATGGCACCCACGTCATAATAGTCGTGAGGTGCTTCGCTGAAATTGTGCGTCATACATCTTCCACCAACGCGGTCCGAAGCTTCGAAAAAGTCAAAGGAAATATTGGGAAGGGCGAGTGTGTCCAAGATCAACGCGATATAGAGACCTGTTATGCCAGCACCAACAATACAGACTTTCTTTGCCGACACGGGGAAGGGTGTCGGCCTGAACTGAGAGCGTGACGGGAGATGGTCTCGGTCCCAGATGGCTTCTCCAGGTATATTGGGGAGGGGGGCTTTAGGTAGGCCTGGAAGATGTTTCCCAGGTGGGTCAAAAAGAGACGAGGAGGACGAAGAAGATGAAGATAAGGATTGCAGGATGCGGACTTCCTTAGCCAACTGGTCTCGGGTATGTAGGCGTGCCCATTGCGCCTTGTAAGTCAACTTGTGACCTGTCTCCGGGTCTTCAAGCGGCTTGGGGCGGATATGGAGAGGGATTGGCTCTTCAAAAGCCATTGCCGATGTTATTTCAAAGGTGTCGAGTAGCCCAGGGAAATAAATGATGGAGGTGGAGGACCGCGAGGCAGGTTGGTCGGGGGATCTTGATGAATGAATCTGTCCGTTGCCATGACCTTGATATAGGATTCTCAATGTTCCTAAGGCACCCCCGGTTGGTTTATCGAATGCCTTAGACACTCTGTCAATGCTCTGGCTAAGAGGCATGAAGGCGTATGGGATACGAACCAGAATTGACATATGCGCATGACAATATCCAACCGATCATCTGCTGATCCGATTGATCATCCGCTGGGAGGCTCCGCGGCGATACCCCGCAGGATATATGCACTCTTGCCGGCCCCCAAACTCATTGACATCGGAACATTCAAATGGTCAACCAGTAGTAGTTGATATTTCCTGCTGTTTTGTACTTTGGTCAGCCCATAACCTTGATGGCATGGGAGTACCCAACGGTTCAGGCACCGAGCCTGCTGGGACCATAATGCACCTTTACAGAGTAGGAATTGTGATTGATAAAGAATATCGAGGAGCTTAACTGATCAACTGACAACGTCCATGCCGCCTATGTTCGGGCTTCAACAACTTAGATAGCCCAACTTCCACCTTTTCACTCCCACTTATCGTAAATGTACGGTTATTGTTCAGTCTACCAAGGTCCGAACAACCAACGTGGTTTTGATCTGTTGGTTGACGATAGATAGCCTTGATATGGACTGACTGCACTACAGGAGCCGAGTTTGGCTATACTACGGGACCAGTTGCCCGCAGCCATAGACGCGGACCAAGAGAATATCCTCGTGACGGCAACTAGGTGGTCTATACCTTGGCGACGAGTCTGTTCCAGAGAGCATTCCACAGCCAAGAGTACTGCAGTGTTCCGCCAGTGGTTGGTATATTGAAGTTGCCGACTGCGGGGAACCTGTACCATTGCCTCATTGCATTCTCAGCCGCTGTGTCTCTGGCGAGATTCACGACGCCAAACCGTCTGTTGACGGGCCTGAGCTCAGACAGTCTAACCGTGCTCAACCGGGGCTTGGCGATGAGACTCATTGTTGTGATGTCGAGCTCGACCTGTGATGGCACAGTACCTTTGACCACAGCCTGTAGGTACCGACTCAAAGTGGCCTCAGAGTGCCGCGCCGTGGAAGGTAGGCGTATGTGCATGAAGAGGACGAAAGGTGAAGTGACATACGCCACGAATACTACCGGCACCACAGCACAAACAGCAGCTAGGCAGTGTGTGTTAGTCAGTATCGAATGATTTGTCTAGTAGCTTCGGATTGTTCTTGGGGTCCACGCAAAACATACTGCGCACGGTGGTGGGAGAGAGTCCCTCTTTCTGATAACACGCCGGAGTGACGACAAAGCCGAAGAAGGTGAAGATGAAGAGAGTGGTTATTTTCAGACATGCAATAAATGATATCCTGCCAGAGCCAGCACTACAGGAAAAACACCCGAGACGTTAGAAATACGAGCGCAGTGAAAGCCGTCGATGCACGTAAGCTGTCACATGGAGTATTGACGTCTGGGACGGGACGAAGACACGTACTGGTACACTAACAGTCTCGATGGCACCCCTAATAGACAGTGAGCACATACCGGAGGGAGTAGTTAGCTAACTATCCATAGCATAAGGCGCCATACTATAGTTCGGAGAGGGAGGGTTGAGCTCAGGCCCAGGAGGGGCTGTCTTGGTCGACGTGGATTGGAATCTTCTGACGGAGGTCAGAGCCAGTGAAGAAGAGGAAGCCGGAGGGCAGTCTAAGCACAGTAGTAAGAACAGAGTAGGCAGATAGTCCGTTAATTGTCTAATCGATGATTCCTAAGTAGGAAGGCTATCCTAGGGGTAGGTAGATAGGTCTTTTATAGACACTCCTACAGTGTACTATAGTAGGAATAGTACTGGAAGCAGGTAGCTGTCTGGAAGGGAGAACTCCTTGGTGTCTTAGATTCTCCCTACCTACAGATTCTCCCTACCTACAGATTCTCCCTACCTACATTCCGCCACACACCCCCCAGGCTGCAAGCGCCTAGTAACAGACTGATATACGCGCTTAGTAGGTAGGTAGGTACATAGGAAATTATAGTGTCAGTATTGCGCAATTGTGTGTGCGCGCACTTAGTAAAAACCGGGCCAGGATAAGCAGCTAGGCAAAATAGGAATGGCGATTCGTAAGGCGCTTGGGGGTCGCGCGATATCGGCGGATGGCGGTGAATATATTCCCGACACAATGCCCTACTTGGCTGGCACCAAACAATCTGACGAACGTATCAATTCCGACAATGCCTTACTTGGAACCTATGGTGAGGGACGAATCCCCTGGCCACGAGCCAGAGTCTTCTTCGGATGAATCAATTCCAAGTGGTGTACCACGGCCCCAGTTCGAAATTCAGTTGTCTTCAGAGCCGCGCGCTGGATTTCGAGTAGTCCGATTGCCGTTCCAACCCTCCCGTGGTGGTACCCGGTCGTCGCAACGTGGTGGTACCCGGTCGTTACAACGTGGTGGTACTCGATCGTCACAACGTGGTGGCACTCGATCGTCGCAACGTATTCGAAGCCGCGATATTGTCATTCGTGGCCGTGGTGCTGCCGTTCCGAAACAAAAGAACAAAGGAACTGTCCAAGATAACGAGAGTGATAAGAGTGATGGAAATGAGCGATTCTTCACTCCGGAAGCTGAAGCTGTTAGGGATGAGGCTGAAGTGACTGAGCAAGGCTCTACACCCCCCAGGGCTGTACCTCAGCAAACCACTCAGCGTGCCACCCCCTGTTTGGCTTGTGTGCGGTCCTTACTTGGTGGTAAGGGAAAAGGAGAGTGTTGGAATGCATCTGTTGGTACACGTTGTGTACTTTGTGCAAATGGGAGAAGTTGTAAGGCTGTGTAAGTCTCCCTACCAAATCCTTAATATGCTGTTCATTTTCTAATTTCTCTGCAGCCCTGAAGAAGCAATCCCCTTCATCCGCAAGATGTACAGGGTCCTGAATGCTGATCCTCCATCGTCTGATGCTGTAAGTCCTGACTTTATATGCTGAGCTTTCTTGGTTTTCTAAACTCAGTGTTAGGACTGTGCGCGCATTCGGTCTGCCGTTCGCGAGGCATTAGAGATTTTCTCGGGTGATAATGAGTATTCTGGGGCAGCCACGGATCATGCTGAGCCTCGCCGAAGTACCCGGAAGAAGTAAAGAGAATGTGGGATACTGTGAGGTTCTCCGGGAGAACGTAAGGGACATTGGGGTTCTCCGAACTTTAGATAGTGAATGAAAAGTTTTAGTTGCTCTTTGGTCTTTGGTTATTCACTGCCTGCCTTGCATCTTGGAGGTTAATGAG